>OX393555.1:54918481-55171900 GCA_947650365.1 Chamaelirium japonicum
ATGATTTGGTTACCTCACTCACTGCCAACATACCCACCATTTAGGCCTAGCCCATTATGAAAAAAAATAAATAAAAAAAAGGCCCCATTTAGAATTTTCGCCTTAGGCCTCAGTTTGTATCAAGACGGCCCTGCTCTCTCTCTCTCTCTCTCTCTCTCTCTCTCTCTCTCTCTCTCTCTCTCTCTCTCTCTCTCTCTCTCTCTCTCTCTCTCTCGCTCGCTCGCTGCCCCCGGGGTAGCGGAGTTGGGGGTTGGTTGGTCGCACCGAGGGCTCCCGCTTTGTGCCAATCGGCACGGGCTTGCCGAAGGCGGTCATGTGTATTGTCGTCGCATACGACGATGGGGGTGGTGATGCCCGGGGGGTGTGTTGCCGCCGAAGGCGGCCCGCTGCAGTGCCGACAGACACGGGCATGCACTAGTATATATATATATATATATATATATATAGAGAGAGAGAGAGAGAGAGAGAAAGAGAGAGAGAGAAAACGGAAAATAGGCTGGCAACCCATTTCTTGGTTTGGGCTGTCAGCTAACAGCCCTCCGATCGCCATCATCCTGCCGTCCATTTTTTAAAAAAAAAAATCAATTTTTTTAACATCTGTACCCTCCCCCCTCCCCTCTCTCTCTCTCTCTCTCTCTCTCTCTCTCTCTCTCTCTCTCTCTCTCTCTCTCTCTCTCTCTCTCTCTCTCGATCTCGAGCTCGAGCAGCAGCCCGACCACCCTTCGGCGACTGCTCCGGTTCTCCAGCTCCCCCCTTCGGCCCTCCGGCACCCCCACCTCCATCTCCTGCTCCGGCTCCGACTCCAGCCCTCCGGCGCCGACCAATCGCACCAACCTCGACCATGGTTCGACTCCGGCGTCACCCCCTCCGGCCTGCACTCCGGGGGCACCCTCTCTCCGGCAGCATCCCCTTTCGGCCTGCACTCCGGCGTCACCCCCTCCGGCGTCACCCCCCTCCGGCAGCAAGCCCCGACCCGACCCCGACCGGCTTCCGGCAGCAGCACCAGCCCCCTTTCCCTCCCCCTCCGGTGCCGATCCAGCCTTGACTTCCGGCGCCGGAGGGGGAGGGAAAGGGGGCTGGTGTTGCTGCCAGAAGCCGATCGGGGTCGGGGCTGCTGCCGGATCCACTGCCGGAAGCCGGTCATGGTCGGGGTCAGGGCTGCTACCGGAGGGGGATGCTGCCGGATCCGGTGCCGCCGGAGTGCAGGCCGGAGGGGGTGACGCCGGAGAGAGGGAGAGAGAGGAGATCGGGGTTTGAGAGAGGAGATCGGGCAGAGGGTTGAGTGTGATTTTTGGTTAAAAAATTTGACGGTTCGTGATTTTAATCGGACTGCTGTGGAGTTGACAACCCAAATGAAAAAATAGGCTGTCGGCTCATACCTCGATTCTCTCTCTCTCTCTCTCTCTCTCTCTCTCTCCTCTCTCTCTCTCTCTCTCTCTCTCTCTCTCTCTCTCTCTCTATTATGGAATCTTACTTATACAATTACACGCTACCTTTTACCTACTCTAGAGGTTTCAAAATTTGATAAAATTTGGTGGGGATGCTCTCTATGGCAAGTTGATCATCCTCATAAAAAACCATCAAATTCTATAACTTCTAGGTGCATTAAATATGCCTATTCAAATTAACTGTTAAAATGAACGGCCTATACAATTAACTTCTATGGTAGGGATACTCTTACTTATGGAATGGTTACTTATACAATTACACACCATTTATAGGCCGTTTCATTTTAACCGTTAATTTGAATAGCATATTTGATGCACCTAGAAGTTATAGAAATTTGATGATTTTTGATGAGGATGATCAACTTGCCATAAAGAGCATCCCCACCAAATTTTATCAAATTTTGAAACCTCTAGAGTTTTCATTTCATGGATCTATATCTTCCAATAAGGTTCCAAGTAAACCCATGAGGACAAAGTCTAAAGACAATTGCAGTACCCCACAATCCGAGGATGATGGATTGTCATGAACTGATATGATATATTGTCGTAATCAAGGTCGAACACTACCCCTTACCCCTACCCATTCGGGTATGGTAGGGTCCATACCTGACCCATACCCATTCGGGTAGAAGAGGGTCCATACGTGATCTATACCCAATCGGGTTTCGGTTTTGGTTCAGATTTCGAGTATGAATTAGGTGTAATTTTCTCTCTTTCTCCCTCATACATGCTATGACATGAGGGGGGAGAAAAAAAAATGTATCACAATGCAGTCTTAAGTCTCTCTTTGGTTTTTTATTATAATGGTTTTAGTAGAGTATAAGTTTGGGTAGGGATATGGGTGATTAGAATTCAAATGTATGACAATCAGTTTTGAGTCTAACTGTATTTTCTCGTATACACAAGCTAGCGGGGCAATCGGATTATTGAGATACCCATACCCAAAAGTCCATACCCAAAAGTCAATCGGGTAGAGTTCCTATACCTATATCCTATCCAAATTATATTTAGGGTACAAAATCTATACCCATATCCATATCGGATGTTTCGGATCCGGGTTGAGTTTTTGGAGTTCGCCATCCATAACCGCATTAAATAGATGCAGTGCAGTCGGTTGGAGAAAAAGAGCAAATGAGTGACTTTGCACGTACAAAGTTGAGAGAGAGCCGTCAAATTTATGCCGTCAATCCCTCTCAAAAAAGTCCAAATAGGGGACGTACGTCTTCGAGGCGGTGCGGACCAGCGGCGTTGAGCGGCTTCGTGGGCCTCCACGTCGAGGCCTCCGTCATCTGCTCCGACCACACCTCCGGCGAGACCTCGACGGCCTCGACCTCGACCTCGACCCAGACTACCTGCCGTTGATCCCCCCCCCCCAGAAAAAATGACGTTGACCGGCTCCGTTGGCCACGTCACGGCCGCGGCCGCATGCTGCTCGTGGCCGGCGTCATTGCTCTCAGTGGGCCTCTGATGGGGACTACTGCCGGCGTTACGTCGCCCGGGCCCTCCGCCCTCTGCGACACCGTCCCCGGCGGCCCCCGCGAAGCTCTGTGCCTACTTGGAACAGTGGGATGATGCCGCCTGCACGGCAGCTGCATGGGCCTCAGCCCATGGATCCCTCACAAGTCCCCGCTTAGGTTTTCTTATATCTTTGGAGGTTAGGGGTGGCAATGGACTCCGAAAACCCAAAATACCCGACTGAAACCCGACCCAAAACATTGGGTATGGATACGGATTTTATACCCGAAACATGATTTGGGTAGGATATGGGTATAGTCTGTATAGAAACTCTATCCGATTAACTTTCGGGTATATGATAAGGGTAACTCAATACCTATACCCGAAACCCAACTGTCTCTGTAACTTGTGTATACTAGGCAGTAGGTATAATACAATATATCCTACTGAAACCATTGTTATAGGAAGCCAAAAGAGTTTCTTAGAATTGCATTGTGATACCTTGATTTTTCTCCTAAAAAAATTGGACATAAGATGGAAAAAGATAGGCAAAATTATACCCAATGTATACCCAAAGCCTGATCGAGTATGGACCCTCTTCTAATCGAACGGATATGGGTCGGGTATGGATCCTGCCAAATCTGAATGGGTATGGATATGGATAGGGGTTGGGTCTGACCCGAACCAGACCGACTGCCGCCCCTATCGGTGGCGATTCCAATACATTAGATGATGATGTCAAACGGTGGCCGCACTAATAAAAAAAATGGATGGTGCATACGACTGTAGATGCCGCCGCCGAATATGGACGCCCATGCCGAATAAGGGCACCACATGAGAATTTTTACTTGATGTCAAGCGGCTTGGTCACATCAATACACTCAAACAACTAGTGGAGATCAACAAAGCTTACTTTACAATTAAGTCCCCATCCTTAAATTATTATTATTTTTTGGTACAAGAAATCCTTTCTTCAAACAGGATTATATTATATAAGAAAACAACATAGCAAAATGTACAAATTACAAATATTTGTTAGAAATTCCTCATAAACAAACTACTGCTAAGGGCTTAATTATATATAGAACCGTATATCACGGATCCTACTAGTCCCTAACAGGATCCGCCTCCGCGGCGGCCGCCGCCGCAGCCAACGGTGGTGGTCCGGTCGTCTCGAGGTCGTCATCTTGGATGTCTCCGTTGGACTGGGAGGCGCTGTCGGAAACGAACCGGCCGAGCCGGGGGCAGCGCCGCTCCTCACTTCCGGACGTCACGTCGTCGCTCTCGCCGTCCCAGCCCATCATCCTCCGGAAGAAGGACTCCTCCAACTGGTTGAGGTAGGCGGCGTGTCGCCGCTCCGTCCAAACCCCGCTGGAGCCTCCGGTCTGCACCCTCAAATCCATGGCGGAGATAGAGAGAGAGAGAGAGAGAGAGAGAGAGAGAGAGAGAGAGAGAGAGACGCAGCAGAGATACTCCTAAGTTTCTGATTCCCACCGCTGGTTCTTTATAGACCGAGATATTTTGACGGCGACGCAGCGGAGAAACTCGATTCCGACAAAAAATAAAAAACCCATGAGAAATTCAAATTGTTTTATTTATTTATTTATTTGCTGATTGGCAGGCTGGTCACGTAGGAAGATTACGGCGTTAGAGCAAGGGCTCAAATAGGTCTCGAGATCGAAACGGGAAAAGGCAACATAGTTGCTGTTTTTATTAGGGGTGGCAATGGGTCGTGTCGGATCGGGTTCGTGTCATGTCTAGTTTCGGGTCGTGTCCAAAACCCCTAGACCCGGACCCGATCCGTTTAACTAATCGTGTCTAGATTCTAAACCCGTACCCGACCCGTTTACCACACGGGTTTATTCAGTTGACCCGATCCGACTCAACCCGACATTACCCGATAGACCCGCTTATACTATATATTATAGTATCGGATTGCATGTAGACAAGACCCGATGAATTTTAAACGGGTCTTCCCGGGTCTACCGTGTCCAGACCCTAAACCTCGACCCGACCCGTTTATTAAACTGGTCGATCGTGTCGACCCGTTTACGACCTGAACCCGTTTAGCCCTAACCCAGACCCGCTAACTTCGGGTCGGGTCGGGTCGGGTCCGGAATTGCTAGCCCTAGTTTTTATTAAGTTCCACACGACGGCCAGGCTTCGCATGCGCAAACAACAAAAGGTTCACCCTATAGTGTCGAGCGGGACTATGGGTCATGGGATGAATCTTATGGGGATGCCAATCATGCCACCACCATCGCCACCGTTCTGTCAGCCAACACCCTGTGCCAGCCACCTCCCACTGCAACCTCCAACTACCACCCTAGTTGTCCACAACTGTCCGTCTGTCGTCCCTGCCAACCACCGGCACCCGCCACCACCGCTGCCCAGTGGCGGACATCGGTGGACGGTGGTGGTGGTGATCGATGGGGTGGCAGCCAGAGGTGGTGGTGGCGGCATCCCTTACCCCCTAGGGTTCATATCATGACCCACAAGTCTGGCCAATCAGGAGATGCCAGCGCTCCTCTTCACGTGGAGCGGTCAGCAGATTGTCCCTCAGTGTGTTCAAAAGAGCATCGCATCATGTGGAAAGAGCAAGTGGGGACACATGATGGGCAGCCTGTGGAAAGTCAAGTGATATGAGAAAGCTAATCGTCTCCCTGACCGAAAAATCATTGATTCATAATATCTTGGGGCCAGGAGTTAGGCGGTCGATCCCAAACATAGGATCCATTTAAGCTAAAGAACAAATAAATTCTGTGGACAAAAGTACCCTTCAAGCCATTTTAGATTTTCTCTTGAATATCATCCATTTTGTTGAGTCTAGTCGGAGCTTCTCGCTTCCATTGCTCACCGCCGCCAAACAGAACCTAAAACCAAGATTCTATAGACGATGGGATAAACTAAAGACCTAGGAATTCTAAACCGAACTCTAACCATAGCTGCTCGCCACCGTCGGAGTGGCGTCGACGAGCAGCTGCTACTCGAGGTCATGTTCACTCTGTTGGCTAGGAACCAGAGTGGCGGCGGGCAGTAGGTCACACTCGAGAGATATGGGAGAAGACGAGCAGGTGAACGGTGAGGATATTTTCGGGTTTCTAAAAAACAATCGGAAATCTTAGGCTAAATAAAAGTCTTGCTCACCGAATCGATGTTTCGATGACTGCTCACACATTTCCCCTATCAACATCTTAGGCAAATATCTTAACCAATATTTTGGGACCTAACAACGTCTCCAAATGCATGCAGCCTATCGGCCCAAGAACAAATCTTGGGGTTAGATGTGATGATATCCAAGGCTGGACAAAAGCTTGAATGTGATGATATGCAAGGCTGGCAGGAGCAGCAGAATATCTAAGATTTTTCTCTCTTTTTTTTTTTTCATTCTATTCGAGATGGATCTCATGGTCAAGATATCGCTATAAAGACCAAGTTTAGAGCATGAGAAGACCAAGCTTTATAGACCCGCTATAAAGATCACAAATGCGAGAGATAAACACGCCACAAAGATGGATGAGCAGATTTTCGGAGGCACTCTCATGCCTGATAACGGACGGGCGACAATAACCTGCCCCTTGCAGAACGGATCGAGGCGCAGACGATCAACATGAGTGCCGCTCCAACTCCATATATCAGAGTCCGACCTAGACCTTGGACTTGTGTACAGATTTTGTACCCGAAACAAGGTTTGGGTAGAGTATGGGTACGATTGACTTTCAGATAGAGCTGCAAACGAACCAAGTTGTTCGTGAGCAGCTCTCAAATAAGTTCCATAAAAACTCGTTCGAGTTCGTTCAGTTACTAGCCAAGCCAAGCCCAAGCCTAGAGTTTAGGCTCGTTTAATAAACGAGCCAAGCTCAAGCTGACCAAAGCTCGGCTCTGTTGGGCTCGCAAACATGCCGGTTTAGGGATCGTGAGCAAGCTCATGAGTAGGCTTCATGAATAGGCTCATAAATGGCTCTAATAAACCTAACATATATATTCCATGCTTTTGACTGATTTTGGAGTTCGGAAACAAGCTCGATAAGGGACCGATCAATCACTAATTGAGCAAAGCTTAGCTTGAAGTTTAGGCTCGTTTAATAAACAAGACAAGCTCAAGCACACCAAAGCTCGGGTCGGCTCAATTATTAAAGAAGCCAACCCCAAGCCTGAAGTTTAGGCTCATTTAATAAACAAATAAGCTCAAACATATCAAAGCTTGGCTCGGCTCGGCTTGTTTGCAGCCCTACTTTCGGGTATGGATAAGAGTATCTCAATGCCCATACTCGAAACCCGATTGGCCCTCTAAGTGGTGTAGTTCATCTCCAAACTCATTGCCATATATATCAAAACTCTAACCAAACTCATATCCCTTCCCAAACTTTTTTTTGGCAGGAACTACGGGGGTTCTATTCATGGCGCCCCAACCCGAAAGTTAGGAACCTAATTACAGTTATTTATCAAGTCCATATCAGATTGGACAAGAGGAGCGATACATGGAGGGGTGGTGAAAGACGAAAAGAACTCCTTTTCTTGTAGAACAAGCTTTGCCAGTTGAACTGTGCAGCTATTATGGTTCCTTCGAACATGGGAGAGAAAACGCACCGGGAGAATCCGATAGATAACATCCTGCAGTCAGATTCAATGTTCTGTATCCGCCATGGAGGAGATAGATCCCCATCCGACAGGAGGTAAATGAGGACTTGATTGTCCCCCTCCACAATGACAAAGGAAGCAGCAACTCTTTTAAGAGCTTGCAACCCGTGTAGAATAGCTCTAGACTCAATCTCTACGGCCTCGCAAGCATGGAAAATGACACCTGCAGAGTACACGTGAGCTCCCGAGCTATCCCGAATGATAATACTAGTGGCCGCAAGTGATCGGTCGAAAGCCCCATCCACATTAACCTTTAGTATACCCGGGTCCGGCGGTAGCCAATGGGAGGGGTGCAACTTCAGATCTTTGTGACGGACCGATAGAAGCTGCTGGAAGAAGACGTTGGAGGCAATAAGAATATCGTGAGGGTTCGGATGCACTCTTTCGAAGGTCCAACAGTTCCTGACTTTCCAGATGTTCCACAAAAGGAGGGAGCCATAGCTGAAAGCTAAGTCTTGCGAGTTATCCATCAGAAACAGAAGGTCAATCCATTGGGAAAGAGATTTGTTGCAGCCCTCAGTGTTAATGTGGAGGTATGAACCGAACCACACTGCCCGTGCGAAGGAGCATTGGAAGAGGATGTGCTCAATTGACTTAAACCAATGTAATAAGTGCTGGTTGTGTGTTTTTAAAACCACATTAAAACCAAATGATTATCTCTTTAACCCACATTTAATTATTTCAAACTATTGGGATAACATATAAAGAATGGCTTAATTATTCTCCAACCATTGGGATTGCATTTGATGAATGTCTTAATTATTTTCCAACCATTAGGATTGCATCTAAGGAATGCCTTGATTATTTTCTAACCTGTTGGATAGCATATAAAGAATGCCTTAATAATTTTCCAGCCGTTTGAATTAAGTTTAAGGAAAGCCTTAATCATTTTTTCAATCATTGGTTACATGATTAATTGACCGGAATCAAGAGCCGTTAATTCCTTTCAACTGATATTTACAAGATTAATTGGTTGGTTTTAATAACCATTAATTTTCTATCGGGTCTCTCAGTCTATAAATAGACCCTTGCGAATAAAGACCTAACACACCAAAATCAGTATTGATTTTTTACTATCTCTCTGCTCTTTCACTCTCAATCGGTATTGATTTTTTACTGTCTCTCTGCTCTTTCACTCTCTTTTGCGAAGCACTGTATTTGTGCTTCGGTGTTCTCTTCCGAGAGGATCTTCAGAATTGCTCTCATCCGTTGTCCTGCTCGGTTCCTAAAAGACTTTTGAGGGTTCACAAAGCCTTCTTGAATCTGTGCTGACTAGAACGAGGTAGCCTGACCGAGGTCATCGTATCTCCAAGATCAATTACCACGAGACCTGCACAAGAGGGGTTAATAAGATTCTTGGGACAACGCCTAGCATGATTCGATCATTAAGCCAGACTGCTAGAGTTTCTAACTTTATTCATTTTCTCTTACTAGATCTATAGAAATTGAGTTGCATCTAATACTAAACTCTAAATAATTTTAGAAAATATATCTAGAATTAAATATCAATCTTCCTCTTTTCTAGAAAAGCTTGATATGGTGCTTGAAGTTCCATAGAACCCACTCTACCCCATCAAACAATTTTTATATAAAATTCATGACTTGTCTTTTACTATTAAATCATATTAGCTTAATAAAAACGTAACATTTGATCTAATAAATTATTAATGTTGTGAATTTTGGCTAACTCCTGTAACATCTGCTCCAAACACACAAGATATTGTCTACTTTGCTCGTGCCCACACGAGAACTTCCCAGGGGGTCACCCATCTTGGTACTACTCTCGCCTGAGCGTGCTTAACTACGAAGTTCTTATGAAATCCATAGCAGCGCACAGTTTTAAAACGCGTCTTCTATATTTGGGAGGGGAAATTATATAAGTAGCTCATGATCTCCTTCTCTCTAGGAGATGTAGGGCTAACTCATGGCCTTGTACACCTCACCTCACCTCATCCATCTTGGCATCCCAGTCTTAGGAGTCTTGGCTATTGGCCTATTGGATCTTGGTCGTCACAATCCACCCCCCTTTAGGGCTACACGTCCTCGAGTAGAATTAGACCTCCCAATCCCGAGGAGAACCAGCTCTGATACCATTTGGTAACATCCACCCCAAACACACAAGATATTGCCCGCTTTGCCCGTGCCCGGATGAGATATTCCCATGGTGGTCACCTATCCTAGTACTGTTATCGCCTGAGCACGCTTAACTACGGAGTTCTTACGAATTCCGTACCGGTGCACGGTTTTAAAATGCGTCTTCTATGTTTGGGAGGGGAAATTATATAAGTAGCTCAGGATCACCTTCTCTCCAAGCATCCCAGCCTCAGGAGTCTTGGCTCTTGGCTATTAGCCTATTAGATCTTGGTCATCCGCCCCAAACACACAAGATATTGTTCGCTTTGCCCGTGCCTGCACGAGAACTTTCCAGGAGGTCACACATCCTAGTACAACTCTCGCCCGAGCACGCTTAACTACAGAGTTCTTACGAAATCCGTAGCAGCGCACGATTTTAAACGCCTCTTCTATGTTTGGGAGGGAAAATTATATAAGTAGCTCAAGATCTTCTTCTATCCAAGCGATGTGAGGCTAACTCATGGCCTTGTACACCTCACCTCACCGCACTTCATCCATCTTGGCATCACAGGCTCAGGAGTTTTGGATCTTGGCCTATTGGATCTTAGTCGTCACAATTGTGATGACCAAAATCCAATAGGCCAAGAGCCAAGACTCATGAGGCTGGGATGCCAAGATGGATGAGGTGAGGTGAGGTGTACTAGGCCATAAGTTAGCCCCACATCGCTTGGAGAGAAGGAGATCGTGAGCTACTTATATATATATTTTCCTCTCCGAAATATAGAAGATGCGTTTTAAAACCATGCGCTGCTACGGATTTCGTAAAAACTTCGTAGTTAAGTGTGCTCGGGCGAGAGCAGTACTAGGATGGGTGACCACCCTTGGAAGTTCTCGTGCGGGCACGGACAAAGCGGACAAAATCTTATGTGTTTAGAGCGGATATTACAAAATAGTATCAGAGTCGGTTCTCCTCGTAATGGGGGGGTCTAACCTACACGAGGACGTGTAGCCCTAAGGGCGATGGATTGTGACGACCAAGATCCAATAGGCCAAGAGCCAAGACTCCTAAGGTTGGGATGCCAAGATGAATGATGTGAGGTGTACAAGACCATGAGTTAGCCCCACATCGCCTGGAGAGAAGGATATCCTGAGCTACTTATATAATTTCCCCTCCAAAACATAGAAGACGCATTTTCAAACCGTGCGTCATTACATGATGCATCATTTCGTAAGAACACCGTAGTTAAGCGTGCTCGGGCGAGAGCAGTACTATGATGGGTGACCATCCTGGGAAGTTCTCGTGCGGGCACGGACAAAGTGGACAAAATCTTATGTGTTAGGGGCGGATGTTACAACTCCTTTCTTTAGTTGTTTAGAACGAAAATTTCCAACAATAAGAAACCAATAGAGCTTATTAATTGTGATACCTTGTTTTTTTATTTTCTAAAGCAATTGCATAAATGACAGTGGAAAAGAAACAAAATTATACCCAATTCATATCTGAAACCCAAACCAAAACCCAAATGGGCCTGGGTCAGGTATGGACCCTGCCATACCAGAATGGGTATGAGTAGGGGTAGGCCAGGAAACCCGAACCCGACCCATTGCCACCCCTACCATCAACCACCTTTTGTCTCTTTCCCACAAGTACTAGTTCCGCATGCGTAGCAAAGCCTGTGTTTTGTATGGTGCAATCCCCAACATTATTATTTAGCCTAGCTTTAACTTGGGTTCTAGAGTCCCTAATCTAAATAAATATGGAAGAGGGGACTTACCATGATTTTACCTTGAATGGACTCCTATTAGATCATCACTAACATGGGCTGCATATAGGCCAATGCCCGGCAGCTCTGGCATTCCCGTAAAGATTTGGCCTGAAGTCACGCACCTCGATCCATCAGTAGTTATGCCCGAAAATCTCGGCTGGGCAAAGGTAAAGGAAAGACAACCCACACCCCCGAGATTTTCAATCGACCAGTAATACAAGAAATATAATCAGCCATAACTACTCAGTGCCCGCAATGTGACACGGCCCACACATGAGGCAGTTATGCAGATTACAGAACCACACCATCAATTTCGCCCCACTCAGAGTACACCAGTTGTCATCTCGGAGCACTATAAAAATGGAACCTACCCCCTCAGAGCAAAGGATCTGAATTCGAGAAGAGGAGGTGCTGCCATTGCTTCCCGGAGTTTTCGGAGCTAGACAGAGCAATTGAGGAGTCGGCATTTGGGAGGCTGATCCTTTCTGTGTGTAAATGGGTTAGGGTGAGAGTTTGTAACCCGTTTGGCTTGTTAGTGCATTTCTCATCCTATCTTGTAGTTTTTTTTCCTTTGACATTGAGAAATGATTTTTCTACGTAAATCTGGTCCAGTCTATTTATTCTTTGAATTGTTAGATTGTGCTTTCAAGTTGAATCGCTTCAAACCAAAAAAAAAAACCCCACACTTCCTTTTTTTTAAATAATCCAGGTTCAATATATTTCAACCAAATATTATTGGTTATTGGAAACAGTCCCAAGGGGTTCCCCAAGCCTTCCTAGCAATATCTTGTCCCCCATTACCCAAGTCGTTAGCACTATCAACCACTGAAGAGTGTTGTGGCAAATCAACAAACACCCTTTGAGAAGAACCAGCAACAAATGTATCCAGACCTCCTGTTGCAGCTGCTGATCCTTGCAGAGGCAATTTCCCAAACATCTGGTGTGCACCACCCCTACACTATGGGAAAGAAGCCATACCAGTCACAGCTGAGCCCAACGGGGGAAACCCCTCTTGCAAAAATGAGAGCCATCAACACGATCTCCCATGATAGGAGGATTCACAGCTTGCATCGAGGTAAAAGGAGTGCCCGATCCCTCACCCGCAGGCCTTGATCCTCCACTCTCAAAACCAACAAATTTGAAACCATCCTCAAATCTGAAGTACCCTCCACCTTGAGATTCTAAACTAGCTCCTCCCCGAGCTCTCAGCGGGGTAGATCGAGGTCATTCCCACCCTCTTGCTCCATTCCACCTAGCCGGAACAAAATCCAAAAGGAGCGGGGTTGGAGAGGGGAGATTCCTGGCCTCTCAAGGTGTAACATCCCGCCCCACAGACATGTTGGAAATCTAACCGTTCTATACTAGCAAACTTAGGAATTAATCAAATTCTTAATATTAAACGATTGGTTGTTTAGCAATTATAATATTTGCAAGCAAATGCACATCACAAATTTCTTTTAGAAATTGTTTGCCAAGGCAGAGCGGGTTCTATGGAACCGTCATTCACCTTGCCGAACTTTTCTAAAAGAGATAAATAGACTATCTAAATTATCTCTAATTATTTAGTGTTTAGAATTAGATGCAAATCATTTTTCAATGGATCTACTACTAGCAAGAAATTAGAGTTAGAAACTCTAGCCTGATTATCGAAGCACGCTAAGCGCTGTCCCGAGAAACTTATTGCCCCCCTTGTGCGGGTCTCGTGGCAATGGTTCTCGGAGATACGACGACCCCGGTCATGCGATCTCCTTCTCGTCGGCACTACTTCAAGAAGGTTTTGCGAACCTCGTGAACTTTCAGGAACCCAGCGACTCGATGACGATCTTCTCGAAGTAGGGAGGCAGCACCGCAGCAAAGCTTTGGTCCGAGAGAGGGAGTCTCTTCGGAGCAAAGGGGCAGCACCACGCCACGAGCTTGAGAGAATGGGAGAGGGAGAGGCAGTTAGCAGGGAGAAATTCCGATATTCGAACTGTACCCATCCCATGGCTGTACCGGGCCTTATATAGGCCTCGGGCTGTTAATGGGAGGCTGAAAGAAGGGAGCGGTTAATGGGCTGCGATTAAGCCCATTAACATCGCACGCTACAGCTCGCAGAGAGCCTGTCCGTAACGGCTAGCATGCAGTGCTTCTCGCGTAACGGCTAGTGTCCCAAATAGAAAATAATAAATAGTGGAGGACTTAAAAGCAAAAAATAAAAATAGGGCAGGTGCGGACCAGCCCATTTCGGAGGTGCTATCATGTTCGGGTCCGTGGGCGCACACACACGCGCCGCCCAGCCCATGCCCAAGCCCGGCTCGCTCGGCACGGCACGCATACGCGCGCGTGTGTGAGCTAGTGGAGCCCCTCCTCTAGTGTGATATCTAGTGGGGGGAAGTGGGCAATCCTATTTAAGTTGGTAGGGGATTTCTCCCCTTACCGATATGGGACTAAACCCATTGTTGTTTGTGTGGTTTTAAAACACACACCCAACAATCCCTCACATGTGTTTAAAACCACTAAATATTAAATAAGTAAAAAATTCAAAATGTAAAGTAAAAAGACTTTGCTGGATTCCTTATACTACGTAGTAGGTGTAGGTACCTTCCAGTTTGAACCTCCACTTAGTACAGTTGTATACATCCGTGCGGACTTGGTGGACTACGCCTTGAACCAGCCTCATTTATCGGGTTTCTACAAGTAGTACACGTAGTACAGTTTTCGATGGTTCTAAGCGGGTTGCGCTATTAATGGCCTTGCGCAGATATCTTTTCTTGTATGTTTCTAGGGAGCAGCCCTGGTCCCAGAGTTGCGGCCTCACAACGACATACCTATAGGTAAGTCCTAATAGGGGTGTGAGCAAGGCGACACCTCGCCTAATGGGTCTTGGACTTATTAAGAGTTTTAAACTCATCCTACCCCTTGCTTTTAATAAGCACTAACGTCATAGGGACGGGAGCATTTTTCAGTGCTCTTCATTTTCAATCACTACTACAGTTTGTTTCTACCCATTGAACCTCCGTGAGGTTGGGTTCCCACAACGGTGATTTTTCTTATGGGCTTAATCCCATCCCCCTCGACGATTCTAAGACCACTGTCCTAGAAAGACCCTTAGTTAGATGATCCGCCAAATTCTTTTCGGATCTAACAAAGTCTAGGGCAATTATTTGATTTTTCATTTTATATCTGAGAGATCTATGTCTCACTTTCAGATGTCGATTTATTTTCACGTCAGCGTTTTCTTGATTACATTTATCAATAGCTGATCGACAATCACAATGGATAGTATAGCCGGTAAAGGCTTTTCTATCAATGGGATCTCATATAGAAGATCTTGAAGCCATTCTGCTTTTGTGCTAGTGGTATCTAGCGCTATCATTTCTGATTCCATGGTACTCCTAGCTATAACGGTTTGTTTGGTGGATTTTCAAGATATGGCTCCACCTCCTAGTAGGAATACATAACCAGTTGTGGACTTCATATCTATTGAGTCACTAATCCAGTTAGCATCAGAGTATCCCTCTAATACAGCTGGATATCCACTATAGTGGAGACCATATGATATGGTTCCCTTAAGGTATCTAAAAACTCTTTCTAACGCGTTCCAATGAGACTCATTCGGGTTAGACGTATAACGACTAAGTCTATTTACCGCGTAAGCGATATCGGGTCGAGTATAGTTTACTAGAAAACCTAGTGATCCTATGATTTGAGCATACTCACTCTGTAGTCTAGGTAGTCCAGTGTTCTTTGTCAGATGGGTATTTGGATCATATGGTGTGGATACCGGTTGACAATCGGGGTCGTAAAATTTTCTAAGGATTTTCTCGACATAGTGGGATTGGGATAACACTAAACCATTGTCCTTCCTAATGATCTTAGTGTTCAAAATAACGTCGGCTTGTCCTAGATCTTTCATGTCGAAGTTTTGGCACAAAAAATGTTTAATATCATTTATGATTTGTATGTTTGAACCGAATATGAGAATATCGTCAACATACAAACATAAAATGACAACATTATTACCATCTACTTTATGGTATACACATTCATCCGTTGTATTGATATCAATTCCATAGGATAAGATAACTTCATCGAATTTCATGTGTCATTGTTTTGGGGCTTGTTTAAGTCCATAGAGGGATCGAATTAACTTACACACATTTCCCTCTTGTCCAGGTGCAGTAAATCCCTCAGGTTGGTCCATGTATACTTCCTCATTAAGGTCGTCATTCAAGAAAGCAGTCTTGACATCCATTTGATGTATGACTAGCTTATAGATTGAAGCTAAGGCGATGAGGATCCTAATCGTGGTTATCCTAGCAACAGGTGAGTAGACATCAAAGTAGTCTATCCCAGGTTTTTGGGTAAAGCCCTTGGCTACAAGTCGTGCCTTAAATTTATCTATGGTACCGTCAGGTCTAAGCTTCTTCTTAAACACCCATTTACATCCTATGGTTTTACAACCAGGAGGTAGATTGGTGAGTTCCCAGGTATGGTTTTGAAGTATGGATTGGATCTCGTTATCTATGGCTTCTTTCCAAAAAGGTGAGTCTATGGACTTCATTGCATCTGTATAGGTGGAGGGAGTGTTCCCCACCAGAAGTGCATAGAAGCCATCAAAGACTTTTTCTACACGGGCACGTTTACTCCTCTTAGGTTTGGTTTGGGTTACCGGTTCAGTCTGGTCTTCAGATTCTAATTGGACTTTGGGTTCGATCTGAGTTACCTGATTAGAACTGGAAGCCTGGTTATTGGTATTAATCCTAGTGTTGATCCTAGTCTTATAAGGGAAGATATTTTCAAAGTATAAAACATCTCTTGCTTCGATTATGGTGTTATTGGCTATTTCGCTTATTTCAGAGTTAAACACTAAAAAATGATTAGCGTTACTGTCTGAAGCGTAGCCAATAAAGATGACATCTACAGTCTTAGGTCCTATCTTCTTCCTTTTGTTATCGGGGATTTTTACCTTAGCTAGGCACCCCCACACTTTAACATATTCTAAGTTAGGTTTTTTATTATTCCATACTTCGTATGGGGTCAAGTCATTGTGTTTGAAAGGAATCTGGTTAAGGATAAAACAGGCCGTCATTAGGGCTTCCCCCCATAAGTTCTCTGGCACTCCAGAGCTTAGTAACATGGAATTGACCATGTTCATTAGGGTCCTGTTTTTCCTCTCTGCTACACCGTTGGATTGGGGAGTATAAGGAGCTGTGACTTCATGGAGTATTCCATAGTCTTCACAGTACTCACTTAACTCATTTGAGGTGTACTCCCCTCCTCGGTCTGACCTAAGGATCTTAATAATTTCGTCTAATTGGTTTTCAACCAGAGCTCTGTAAATTTTAAATTTACTGAGTACTTCATCCTTAGTTTTAATAAGGTATAGGTGGCAATATTTTGAAGCGTCATCTATGAACGTTACAAAATATCTATTGCCACCTCTTGAGGTTCTCCCAGAATCACAGACATCGCTGTGAATTAGTTCAAGTATTTTGGAGTCTCGATCAATGGTTTTAAATGATTTCTTAGGTTGTTTGGCTTCTACGCATATCTCGCACTTATCGAGATTCTTAGTATTGGATTTAGAAATGATGTTTAGGGTCATGAGTTTCTTAATAGAATTATAATTTATATAACCTAGTCTTTGGTGCCAAGTGACCGAAGACTCAATATTTAAAATAGTAGAAGAATGATTGAATACATTCAATTTAAATAAGCCATCACAGAGAAATCATTTTCCAATAAAATTTGTTCCCTTAGTTATTACAACTTTATTGAACTCGAATACAAGCGTATACCCATGTTGTACTAACAAAGACCCACTGATAAGATTTCTCCTAATCTCCGGAACGTGGTGGACTCCGCACAGGGTTAGGGTCTTCTCCGATGTCAGCTTCAAGTCGATCCGTCCTATCCCTAGCACACGAGCCTCAGCATTGTTCCCCATGCTTACAGCTCCTCCACCTGAGACCTTATAGGTGGAAAACAAAGATTGATCAGAGCAAACATGAATGTTAGCTCCTATGTCAATCCACCAATCAAATGCTTGAAAGGTCATGTTAACTTCAAGGGTGAAGAGAACAGACATGAAAGCAGTCCCAGAAGAGCCAGCTCCAGAGGTCACCATGTTGACTTGGGAGTCGGGTGGCATTTGACCATTTCTTCTTGGATTTAGAGATGGTGTTGTCTTCTTGTAGAAGCATTGGTTGGCCATGTGATTGGTCCGACCGCAGACGTAGCAGCAACGCACTCCTTCCTTCTTTTGGTCCTTGGGATGGTTTGGGTTATGGTTGCTATGGTATGGCTTCTTGGTATAGGGTTTAGGCTTAGGATGGAAGGGTTTCTTCTGAAACTTGTTTCTAGGTTTTTGGAATGGCATGGATGGTTGACCCTCTATGTTGTTGACTTTGGGTTTGGATCCAGAAGATCCCTTTTCCCTGAGCCTATGTTGCTCCTCAATTCTAATATAGTTTACAACTTGAGTTAGGGTTAGGTCACCTTGGGTATGACTTAGGTGCTTAGAAAACTCGGACCAAGAAGCGGGTAGTTTATCTATAAGACAGGTTATTTGGAAGGTTTCATCAAAGGTGGAACCATTAGTCTTCAGATGTTGGACTAGGTTCTCAAACTCATGAATCTGATCATTCATGGGTTTGGAGTCAACCAATTTGAAGCTATTGAAGTCTGACGCTTTGAAGCGTTTTACTCCAGCATCATCTAGACCATACTTACGCTCTAGGGTATCCTATTGGTCCTTAGGGTTTTGAATGGTATAGTAGATATCATAGAGTCTATCAGATAAGGCTCCTAGGATCCTATGAAGGCCATGGTAGTTGATTTCTTCTGGGGTCCTAGTGGGAATTCCAGAAGTCGGTTCGGTTTCTGGTTGAGAAGTGGAGGCACGGGTACGACGAGTTGGGCTAGAACTATTGGATACTCCTGGTGCGGTTTCACCTATGGCTGACAGTAACCCAAGTGTGGTTAGCCAGAATCGCATCTGGTTCTGCCACCTCTTGAAGTTAGACCTGTCAAACTTTTCGGGTTTGGCACTAAGGGTTTCACGGTTTGGTGAGGTCATTTCGGACCAAAGTAAGGAGTTGAAATCTGAGGATTGAAAAATAAGTTTTGTCAATTTTAAAGCACACTGTATAGATTTGACTTTCAGAAGTCAAAATGAAACTTCCAAATCCTAAAGGCCAGATGGGCTCCAGGTAGGAGGTGGAACACTAGGCTCGCTCAAATACCAAGCTACCTTGGGCAATTTAATGCCGTTTTGTCAAGCCTTTATAGACACCGTAGGCAGTGGAATATTCCAATGATGACTCTTAGTCTTTTCTAAAATGTATGCCTCTAATTAACTTTTGTAGAAAAAAATTTTTGACTAATAACTATAGCGCAACTTTTAACGACTAATAATCAAACTATTTATTCCATGATAACAATACTAACAAAGTGAATTGCACAATAGAGAATGATAAATAATCCTTTTGAATATGATGAACGATTAAATATGCAATAAGTTTCTTGGATTGTTGGAAATCTAACCGTTCTATACTAGCAAACTTAGGAATTAATCAAATTCTTAATATTAAACAATTGGTTGTTTAGCAATTATAATAATTGCAAGCAAATGCACATCACAAATTTCTTTTAGAAATTGTTTGCCAAGGCAGAGTGGGTTCTATGGAACCGTTATTCACCTTGCCGAACTTTTCTAAAAGAGATAAATAAACTATCTAAATTATCTCTAATTATTTAGTGTTTAGAATTAGATGCAAATCGTTTTTCAATGGATCTACTACTAGCAAGAAATTAGAGTTAGAAACTCTAGCCTGATTGTCGAAGCACGCTAAGCGCTGTCCCAAGAAACTTATTGCCCCCCTCGTGCGGGTCTCGTGGCAATGGTTCTCGGAGATACGACGACCCCAGTCAGGCGACCTCCTTCTCGTCGGCACGACGTCAAGAAGGTTTTGCGAACCTCGTGAACTTTCAGGAACCCAGCGACTCGATGACGATCTTCTCGAAGTAGAGAGGCAGCACCGCAGCAAAGCTTTGGTCCGAGAGAGGGAGTCTCTTCGGAGCAAAGGGGCAGCACCACGCCACGAGCTTGAGAGAATGGGAGAGGGAGAGGCAGTAAGCAGGGAGGAATTCTGATATTCGGACTGTACCCATCCCATGGCTGTACCGGGCCTTATATAGGCCTCGGGCTGTTAATGGGAGGCTGAAAGAGGGGAGCGGTTAATGGGCTGCGATTAAGCCCATTAACCTCGCACGTTACAGCTCGCAGAGAGCCTGTCCGTAACGGCTAGCATGCAGCACTTCTCGCGTAACGGCTAGTGTCTGAAATAGAAAATAATAAATAGTGGAGGACTTAAAAGCAAAAATAGGGCAGGTGCGGACCAGCCCATTTCGGAGGTGCTATCGTGTCCGGGTCCGTGGGCGCACACACACACACGCGCCGCCCATGCCTATGCCCGGCCCGGCTCGGCACGACACGACACGCGCGCGCGTGTGTGTGAGCTAGTGGAGTCCCTCCTCTAGTGTGATGTCTAGTGGGGGGAAGTGGGCAATCCTATTTAAGTTGGTAGGGGATTTCTCCCCTTACTGATATGGGACTAAACCCATTGTTGTTTGTGTGGTTTTAAAACACACACCGAACAATATGATTTTGTCCGCCTTGATCGTGCTTGCATGAGGACTTTCTAGAGCTGATATATCCTAGTATTTTCCTCGCTTAAACACGCTTAACTACAGAGTTCATATGGGACCTATATTAGTTTATGGTTTTAAAACGTGTCATATCTGTTTGAGAGAAAAAATTATATTTTTAACTCATATAATCTTTCTCTTCAACGATATAGGTCTAATTCCTTGTACACCATCTCACTGCACCACACCTCACCTTACCTCATCCATATTGGCCTTCCTCGCCTCAGGAGTCTTGACTATTGGTTCTTTGATATTGAATATTGAATCTTGGTCATCACAATCCACCCCCATTAAGGGTCACATGTACTTGTGTGGGATTAGACTCCCCCATCATGAGAAGATTCGGCTCTGATATAATTGTGCAAGATCATGCCCTACACATACATGATATTATCCGCTTTGACAGTGCTTGCACGATGACTTCCCAAGAGGCCACCCATCCTAGTATGTATATTTATAGCCCAAATTTTTTTTCTTCAGGCGATGTAGGACTAATTTGTGGCATTGTACACCTCACCTCATCCATCTTGGCTCTCTCCGCCTCAGGAGTATTGGCTTTTGACTCCTGGTTATTGGTTATTATATCATGGATATTGATCGTCACACAAGGGCGATTTGAAAAGTTGTAATCTCTTCCTCGCAGAGAAGCCGGCCGGCAACTATAGTTATGCAACTCGGGTCGGGTTTGTTCAGGTTTGAGCAAAACCGAACTAGTTCGGTTCTACCATATTGAAACTCGAACCAACCCGACTTGTCCATAGACCTGAACCAACCCAACCCACACTAAGGTCAGGTTGGTACGAGTTGTTTCTTGGGTTAGTAGTTGGTCTAAAAAAATAATGGCCATCAGCTATTTACTAACAAGCTAGAGGTCCACGTAGGACTTAGGCTTTAATTACCTGTTGAATTCTCTTGGTAGGTGGTTCAACGTTAGTATATAACTAACGTTTACTCATGTTCTAGTCTGATGTAGCCCAAAAGTCCAAACCTGTGATTATATATATATATATATATATATATATATATATATATATATATATATATATATATATATATATATATATATATATATATATATATATATATATATATGGGTCAGGATAACCTTTTGCTTTTATTTTTTGCCTTCAAAGTTATTTGATGCCCTAGATGATTTAGAATTTGTTGATCTTTCGCAGATTTAATCATCCCACCTTAGATAGAACATCCACAAAAAACCGCATGCACTGCACGCCACACCGTAACAGTCGTGTGTGTGTGTGTGTGTGTGTGTGTGTGTGTTAGCTCTACCAGAGCCCCAACCCGAAACCGATCGATATTTAGTCAGGTCCATAAAGCTTAGAACTGAACCAACTGACAAGGCCAGCCCTGAGCATGGGTGTCGTGGACGACCGCCCTGGGCATCACAATCAGGGGGTCCTCAAATTTGTTTTAATGTATACTCTAGAACAAATTGGGCACCTAGTGTCAGTGACAAAGAAAGGGTTCAAAGCAAGTCCGCTTTATTTGAGAAGAAGCCCCCAATTCTGGTCTTTTGCCTTGTACTTGGGCCCAAAATGCAAACAAGCATTTGTAAACTGCACGGGGCCCTAGTGTGCAAAATAATTTTGCTCGGTTACGCATTTAAACTATTCATTCCCAAAATAGTAAAATATTAGCATCAAAAATATGCACGCTTACCAAAAAAAATAGTCTTTATCTCTGTGTGTGTGTGTGTGTGTGTGTACGCTTGACCAGCAACCGACAACCGCTCAAGGCCAGCGGCTCTGTAGCAGCGGGCTTATTTCCACTTACTCTTCGTGTCTGTGTTTGTGACAGAGTCGTCTTGACTCCGACTTTGATCATTAATTTATTCACTAATCGCTATTCACTCGAGTCCAAGGTATTTTTTTATCACCCATCTAATTTTTGTCTCTCACTAATCACTACAACGAACTTATTTTCTTATAAAAAAAAAGATTTATATAGATGAACATGTCAATGTTATCTAGAAAATTCAGCAAGATAAATAAAATGATTGTATGTTAGTTTTAATTTCTTTTATATAATTTTGCTATCTGAAAATTTTAATTATATTAGTTTTAATTAAATAAAAAGTAATAATTTACTTCTATTAATTTTTTTACTTCGATGTTAGTTTTATACCTATTATTATATATTAAAGGGTCATATTTTAAATATTCATCCCTGGCCCAAAAAATCTCAGACCCTACCAACCCCTTAAGTCAAAATACTCGAACCAATCCAACCCATTTAGATTGATTTGGGTCGGTTTCTCGGTTTTACCTTACCCAAGTTGCACCCCTAGCTCACTAGCTATAGTTGAAGAGAGGTGTGGGCGTCTCTTTCCACTTTAAGCCTTTCAAATTTCAAAAATGTAAATTACCACTTGAAATTAGGGGTGGCAATGGGTCGGGTCGGGTTGAGACATATGTATAAGGGCAAAACACCCAACCCGAACCCGACCCGTTTAATAAACGGGTCAAAAACTTAAACCCAAACCCGACCCGCCTTATAAACGGGTTGACCCGACCCGACCCGTTTAACCCGTTTACTAAACGGGTCGGGTCGTGTCAGATCGGTTTGGCTCGGGTTGGGTCAACAGAACCCATGTAAACCTGTCGGGTTGGGTCAAGACAAGTCGGATTGGGCCGGGTTTGATCGGGTTGGGTCGGGTTGGCTCGGGTCGGGTTGACACGACCCATTTGTTAAACGGGTCAAGTCGGGTTATAAGGCCAAGCCCGAACCCGACCCATTAAATAAACGGGTCAATCGGGTCGACCCGTTTATGACCCGAACCCGTTTAGGCCAAACCCAAACCCGCTAACTTCGGGTCGGGTTCGGGTCGGGTTGGCGGGTCGGGTCAAGGATTGCCACCCCTACTTGAAATTAGGGGTGGCAATCCTTGACTCGACCCGCCAACCCGACCCGAAGTTAGCGGATTTGGGTTTGGCCTAAACGGGTTCGGGTCATAAACGGGTCGACCCAATTGACCAGTTTATTTAATGGGTCGGGTACAGGTTTGTACTTATAACCCGACTTGACCCGTTTACCAAATGGGTCATGTCAACCCGACCCGAGCCAACCCGAACCGATCCGACCCAACTCGGCCCAATCCCACCCGTCTTGACCCAACCCGACAGGTTTACATGGGTTATGTTGACCCAACCCGAGCCAACCCGACCCGACACGACCTGACCTTTTTAGTAAACGGGTTAAACTGGTCAGGTTGGGTCAACCCGTTTATTTGACAGGTTGGATTTGGGTTTAAGTTTTTGATTGTTTATTAAACGGGTGTTTTGCCCTTATACCTATGTCTAAACCCGACCCGACCCATTGCCACTCCTACTTGAAATGGGTTTATACACAATTAGGCATTTGTGGACGTCCATTTACAAAATCCCCTTAAAAAGGCCTAAACACTGTTTGCTGACTAGCACGTGTCATGATGTGATGCGTCCGAGTACATGGTACCACGCCCCAAAGGGTCCAGCCGATCCACCACCACGACGAATACGAGGACTTCTAGATGGTCATCGCTCGTCCCGCAGAAACCGCCTCCGATTAAATTCGTCCCACCTTTTTGTTTCTTCCCCAAACCGCCACCATCTACACGTGTCTTCCCCTCCGTCCATATTTTCGGACTTATCCCCGCCTCTACCGGTCGCAGCAGCCCTATGGCCCCTATCCCCTTCCCTACCCGGCTACCCCAACGGCGTATGACCGACACGTGTCAGAACAGCCAGTAAAGAACCGCCAAAGGGGAAGCTTCTAGACCATCAGAAACCGTATCGTAGCTTCTCGCGCTGTCCTTCCGCTCCTTCTGGACTGTGGGCGGTGGCCCTAGTGGGTCGCTTTCCCGGTTTCCCATCTCTCACTCCCACTCGTCCATTTTTATTTAAGTTATGTTAAATTACACTTTGCCCCCCACCTGCTTGAACTTTGACCCAAAATCACTTAGCCCCTCTATAGTTAATAAACTAGTTTTTACCCCCTTCAATATTGTTTTGATTTAAAGCCCTTAGGCCTTAACATATTCGCCCCAACCGTGGTTCGGGGTCCGGCCATCGACAAATGTTATTTCCATCTCCATGGACGGTTCCGGATTGTTGTGATCTATAGGAGTGAAGCCCAGGGACCTCTCATCATAAGGGTCGGCTGATCAAATAGGTCAGGACAGGTGTCGATGGCTGGACCCCGAACCACGATGATTATGTGGTTCGGGGTGACTATTTTAAGACATTCCGTTTTGATTAGATAGTAGTTTCAAAAAATTGAAATTTAGTAGTTGAGTAAAGGGATTTTGCTAATATTTAAAAGTATAGGGAGCGATTTGGAACAAAATAAACAACATAGTGGTTAATTGATTTTGGGCTAAAATTATGGGGGTAAAGTGTAACTTACCCTTTAATTTAGGGGAGTTAGCAAGAAACCATTCTTAGGATATGGTTTCGAGCTACAATCCTGACAACATTTCCATTTGAGCTCCAGCCCCTATGAACGAAAATGCCCATCTTCTCCCCCCCTCCCAACCACTACCAGCACCTAATCTACAGGCCATGGGATGAACCCTAGATCTAGAAAATCCCAAACCGAACTCTCCCCCGCAGCTACTGCCGCTTCCGCCGCTATCGCACCCGCCACTGCTGTTGCCGCCTTCGCCACTCGTGCCCGCCTTTGCCTCCGCCACTCACGCTGCCCACTGCCGCCGAACCTGACGAGGAAGGGTGTGATGTGGTCTAGGGATTAAAAAATTGGGAAGGGTTTATCATAATATTTGGTTGATTAGAGAAGCTGAAGCTCAAATGAAAAAGTTCAGGGGATTTATCCTAATGTTGGGTTAGTTATAGGGGTCTTAGACTAATAACCCCTTTAATTCAGGAAAATTTTATTCATACCCCAAAATTCTATAATTGCCCCCCATCTTCCATTCGTTTCTCAATAACTTTCTCAGAGTTTTTTAAACACCTATTATACCCTTATCTTGTACCCCATATACCAGTTAAAATCTAACTTAAATACAGAACCCTTTAAATGCCTATTTGAGAAGGAAACGATGGCGGTGGATATGGTGTCACCGTCATCGATAACAGCAACGACAACGAGGCTCGACAAACCCAACCCCCAATTCTCCCGATCAAATTCCTCCATATGAGATCTAACCCCTCTATCAATAGGGAAATAAGAGGAGTCGACACCCTCGGCCGAATGTATTTAAAAATGGGGTGTGTTCAAGAGGACGTATAATTGGGGTATATTCAAAAGAGTTGGGATATAATCAAGGTGGGAAGGACCATTTAACTGGGATGAATTTTGGGTGAGATGTAAGGGGGAAGGGTCTTTTTGGAATAGGAATGGGGTATATGATAAAAGAAAATGGGGTGTGTTCGAGTTTGTTGAAAATGGTGTAAATTACAGGTTTTGGGGGTATGAATAAAATTTCCCTTAATTTATTATCAAATCTTTTATAAGATATAATCCCATCCGCGCTCACACGAAACTTCTAGAAACTATCGGAACCCAAATTCTCTCCCCCCACCTTTCCTCCCGGCCATCGGGCTCATTTCCCCGATCTGAGAGATCGGAGACGAGAGATCAAGAGAATCGCCGGTGCTTGTTGGCTGTCGTCGAGAGAGGAGGGGCTGCCGGCGGCAATGGCTCCTCCTCCTCCCTCTCCGGTGGAGCAGACGGCGGAATCGGCGGCTCCGGAGGGGCAGAGGTCCTTGCCGACCCCGTTCCTCACCAAGACGTACCAGCTGGTCGACGATCCCTTTTCCGACGACGTCATCTCCTGGAACGACGACGGCGCCACCTTCATCGTCTGGCGGCCGGCGGAGTTCGCCCGCGATCTCCTCCCGAAATATTTCAAGCACAACAATTTCTCCAGCTTCGTCCGCCAGCTCAACACCTATGTCTGCCCCTAACTTGATCTGGTTCGATTCGACGGGTTTGTTCATTTCTTGCTCGGTTTTATTAAAATCTTGATTTTTTTTTTGTGGGAGTTGGAATATTTAGGGATTCCGAAAGGTCGTGCCGGACCGGTGGGAATTCGCCAACGACTGTTTCCGGAGGGGCGAGAAGCGGCTCCTCTGCGACATCCACCGCCGCAAGATCACTCCAGCGGCGCCGGTACCGGTCGCGGCGGCGACCCCGGTGGCGGTTCCGGCGAATCGGGTGGCTTCTCCGGCCAACTCGGGAGAGGAACAGGTGCTGTCGTCGAACTCGTCACCCGGTCCGCCGCCGACGACGGCGGGACGAGCGGCTGGGGCAGCGGCAGAGGCAGATCTGATGGAAGAGAACGAGCGGCTTAGGAAGGAGAACATGAGGCTGTCGGGGGATCTCGCTCAGATGAAGAACCTGTGCAACAATATCCTCCTCCTCATGTCCAAATACGCCGCCAGCCAGAAGCCGGGCGGCGGTCCGGTGGCGGACCCGCCGCCTCCGACGTTGGCGTTGGAGTTGATGCAGTCGAGTCGGGGCTCGGAGGAGGCGGAGGAGAAGGCGGTCGTGGAAGGGAGCAGCAGCCCGTCGGCCAGCCCCAGCCCCAGCCCGAGGCTGTTCGGCGTCTCGATCGGGTCGAAACGGGCCCGGGAAGAGGACGGCCACGATCAGCGGGAGGTGAAATCGGAGCCGTTGGATCCGGGTGCCAAACCGCAGGCGGAGGCCCAGAAGAGCTGGTTCGTGTTCCGCCCTCGGCCGAACCGGGTCTGTCACGAGTAGATTTGGGGCCTTCTCGAATGGAAACGATGGAGAGCTCAAATTAAGTTCAGAAAGTTCGAAATTGTTAGGGTTTTTTTTTTTTTGGCACATTTCTTATTTTTAATCTAAATTAAATGGGAAATGTGTTTACCAATAATGTACTAATCTTATTAAGGTGGCATAAAATGGGTTGGAAAATGGTTTATTTCGAAAATATTATTTACTGTTCCTTTTATACCAATTTTTAAGTTTTTTTTTAAAAAAAAATTGTGGCACATTGGTGTTCGGCCAATATTGGTCGAGAATTGATTACCCACCACTGATGAGATATTTATTTTCTGAGCTGCATTCCAATACTCGATATGTGCTACCCATTGATTCTTCATCCTTTGAGTTCCTGATCGTCCGTCGATGGTTTTTTTTTTTTTCTAGAGCATCCTGATGTCGTAGAAAGTTGATTATTTTTTTCATTTGCAAAAAAATAGATAATTAATTTATTGAAATATTTAATGTTTGGAGCAGGTAATTAAATTACCTTAGTAAAACATTACTTGCCAAAAGAATGGATCCTTAAATTTCCAGAATAGCATTGCTCTCCCAATAAATCACATGGGCCACACGCTTGAAAATGATAGATATTATTAGGCCACTCCGAAAAAGGATAGATGCTAATAATTAATGTTGCGCACCGTGACTTTTGACCAATTGTGCGTCAGACACTTCAAGTTGTCATCCAATAACAACCTATTAGCCAACTTTCCATTGCCAACATGACGTGGTATGATCACAGTCGTCTGTCACTCCCAGCCCGGGCCAGGTAATTGCACTCCGCCTCAACTGATGGAGGCAAGGACAAAAAATCCCTAATTAATGTTTTGAACATTTTCATATCTTAAAATAATGACGAGAACAGAGGGGAAAGCTAACCGAAAACATCGTCAAAGATGTGCCAACTCGGAGGTGGCATACAAGGTAGCCAAAGAAAGAACGTAAAAGGTATATGTTCAAATTCCATATTTCTTCCCTCTCTTCATTTTTTTTCATTTTCTATTGGACCATTGTTCTATCTCTAAAAGGAGGAGGTCGTCAAGGGATGGAAAAGATAGTATGGCTTGCAAATCAAGATTGTCTCCTGCTTTGATTTTTTTTTTTTTTCTTTTGTTTTTGTTGGGATTCTACTCTATTAGTGCATGTCTAGCAATAGTATTGAAAGGTTACAAATCTAGTACAAAAAATAGTAAAACAAAAGTAGAGGGGTTTAGCAAGAAAAGCTTAGCACAACAATCAAACACAGTTTAAGTTGGGTCCTAAGTAGGGGTGGGACTTGGGCGGGTTGAAGGGACTGGCCATGCCCAATCTAACTTGCACAAACCTTAACCCGTTTTGCCCGTGGAACCCTGGGAAGCCCAACCCGTACTTGCTCATTCTAGTTGCTCGGATTCCTCGGGTTGCCCAATTTGCAAAATAATGGGTTGGTTGCCCAATTAGAAATGTTTGTGCACATAAATAGATGGAAAAAAAAACCCAACAGGTTTTTGAATTGGATTAAAAAAAAACTTTGAATTGCATAACGAAAACATCAAGTCCTATCCATATACTCATATATTTCAAACAAATTCTTAGCATTCAATATCAAATAGACAATCTTTTATTTCCTTAAAAAAAACTACCAAATAATTCAACTTTAGTGTGTCACTTCCTCGGGTTCCTCGGTTTGGGAAGATTGGTGCCCAAATCCGTCCAAATTGAAATCGGGTTATCAGGTTGATCTTTTTTTGTCCAAACCCGTCCAAGTTTTTAACTCGCTTTGCCCATGTTTGTCCATTATCGGGTTGGGCGGGTTGGGTTCGGATCAGACCTGCCCAAGTCCCACCCCTAGTCCTAAGGCTTTCTGCAGATATAGCAAAAAGGTAGAGAGAGGGAAGAAGAACGGTGGACTTAGCAGTAGTCGAGACTTGTGCTAGCATAATGCCCTGAAAACTATTTCGCCACCTTGGTAGGTGCTTCAAAGCCTCTGACGAACACTTCTCTTCAAAACCTTAACCCGTTTTGCCCGTGGAACCCGGGGATCCCGTGGAAGTCCAACACGTACTTGCCCATTTTAGTTGCTCGGGTTGCTCGGGTTGCCCGATTTGCAAAATAATGGACGGGTTGCCCAATTAGAAATATTTGTGCACATAAATAAATGAAAAAAAACCCAACATATTTTTGAATTGGATAAAAAAAAAACTTTGAATTGCATAACGAAAACATAAAGTCCTACCCATATCCTCATATATTTCAAACAAATTCTTAGCATTCAATATCAAACAGACAATCTTTGATTTCCATAAAAAAAAACTACCAAAGCATTCAACCTTAGTGTGTCACTTCCTCGAGTTCCTTGGGTTGGGAAGATCGGTGTCCAAACCCGTTCAAATTGAAATCGGGTTGATCTTTTTTTGTCCAAACCTGTCTAAGTTTTTAACTAGCTTTGCCCATGTTTGTCCATTATTCAGGGTTGGGTGGGTCCGGTTCAGGTCAGACTTGCCCAAGTCCCACCCCTAGTCCTAAGGCTTTCTATAGATATGGCAAAAAGGTGGAGAGAGGGAAGAAGAACGGTGGACTTAGCAGTAGTCAAGGCTTGTGCTAGCACAATGCCCTAAAAGCTATTTCACTACCTTGGTAGGTGCTTCAAAGCCTCCGACGAACGCTCCCAAGGGTACAATGACTGGACTCCTCTTCAGCACCGGGACCTCATCAGAACCGCTTCAGAACTCTGCTGTAACCTTGCCGGCACCTCGTCGGAACCTCTTTATTGTTGGAACCTTACCGGATCCTCTTCATCGAAGTAAACCTCGCCAGAATCTCTTCATCGACGAAACCTCACTAGAACCTATTCATTGTCGGAACCTCGCCAGTATCACTTCATCACTGGAACCTCTTCATCGACGTAAACCCGACATAAAACCCGACTTAAATAAATTCTTCATCGTCGGAACCTTGCCGGAACCTCTTCATCGACGTAAACCCAACGTAAACCACCTCTTCATCGCCAGAACCTCGTCGGAACATCGTCGGAACCTCTTCATCGATGTAAACCTGATGCAACCCTACATAACCCGACGTAAACTCGACGCAACCCTACGTAACCCGACATAACCCGATGTAACCTCTTCATCGCCGAAACATCGCCGAAAGCTCTTCATCGACGTAAACCCGACGTAACTCGACGTAAACTCGACGCAACTTGACGTAAACCCGATGCAAATTGACGTAAACCTGACTTAAACTCTTCATCGCCAGAACCTCTTCATTGATGTAAACCCGACGCAACTTGACATAAACCAGACGCAAAACCGACGTAAACTCGACGTAAACCCGACATAACTCGACGTACACCCGATGCAACTCGACGTAAACCTGACGTAACCAAACGTAAACCTACGTGAACATCGCCAGAACCTCTTCATCGACGTAAACCCAACGTAAAACCCGACATAATCTGATGTAAATTCGACGTAAATCGACATAAACCCGACGTAACCTCTTCATCGCCGGAACCTCTTCATCGTTGTAAACCAGATGTAAAACCCAACGTAAACCGACGTAAACCCGACGCAACTCGACGTAAACCCGACGTAAACCCGACGCAACTCGATGTGAACCCGACGTAACCCGACGTAAAATTACTCAACCAATGTTTTTACTACTGTTAAGGGCAAAATGGTCAGAAAAAGTCATAAAACACTCGTGCCACTGAATCGGCATGTGTAGGTGGTCAAAAAAGTAACATTTTCGGGCTCTGTACTTAGTTTGAACAATACGACAAGCATGATGGTCACTTTGGGAAAATTCTCTAAAGGACCGAAACACAAATTTCTTTTAAAAAAAGGAATTATCGGATTGGGCACATCTCCAGAACCAAGCCTACTCGACCGGAGCCTATGTATGCCACATCAATCTCCCCGTGGTATTTGTTCCTCGGACCAAGCATACTATCGCATTCCGACATTATTGATGCAGACATTGATAATACTTACGACTCTCCAACTATCAGAAATATGAATATGTGATGACCGCATTACGGTACATCGTCGCTTGTTATTTAAATTGTGTGCATAAGCCACTTTTGATGAGATTGTGTAATATCCTATGAGTCTAGGTTGTGATCGTGTTTCATAGTTATTGACGATATTCAAGTGTGTTACAGTGTTTCATGAAGACCAAAAGATCAGAATAAACCATCGCCATAGTTATACAACATTGTTGGGTCAATAAGTTGTGTAGGATATATATGAATGGGGGTTTTCAAATCCGTGCGGAATTACATGTGATTCATAAATTCGATCTTTTCACCTTTTTTGGAGTTCGATTCATATTTAAAATGATTTTATATCAAAAAATTAACATTGATTGATAGGGTTAGTCTAAGTGTTCAAATTCTACAGAGACGGTCCGAACCTTAGGCGTCCGAAGAGCTATTCAGATTGCTAAGATCATGTTCGAACTATTGTTATATGTCCGGACAAAATTGCATAATTACCTTAGGTCGTCCGAAATGTTGTTCATATGCCTAAGACTGTTGGGTGCCAACTCAATAAGTCTATTGTTTGAACAATTTTTCGGACATGCGCACAAGTCATCCGAACAACTGTTCGGACAGCGTCGCGACTACGGGTTTAACAATAATTTTTCTCCAATAAGTTAGGTTCATCTCAACCGTTGGTGGACAGATCCAACAACCATCAAAAGAAGGTGTACCTTATATATAAATTACCTTGTTGGCTCATTAGGATAAGAATTCTCTCTCTCTTTTTGCATCTAAGAGCTTTTGGAGTGGAAAATCTCCATATTGGGTAAATCTTCCTTCCTTCCCTTTAGGTAGGAGATATTGATTTTTTTTTTTTTATGAGAACCCCTAAGTGTCTTATCTGAAGAAGGGTTAAGGCAGTCCCCTACCAATTTTTAATTAGATGCAAGCAAGAATCAATCCTAGGTATCGGGTACGAAACCCCCAAGACTTTACCAACTCACCTAGTTGGCACTTACCAATTCACCAATTCGATGCAAGCGAGAATTAGGAGTGTGCATCGGTTCGAAACCAACCTATTTAGGCAAAACCCAAACCGATCCAACCTAGGTCGGTTTTGAGAATTTGCAATCCGATCCAAATCGATTGAGACTGGAATCCAATCCAATTAAAGTCGGTTTGGATTGGATTGGATGGTCGGTTTGGGCTTTGGCCCATATGCTTACTATTTTTTTTTTATTTGGACATAGTTTCAACTTTAAAATGATTATTTCAAAAATTATAAAATGATACTACATTACTTACCAAAATACCAAGTTATCAACAACAATACCATTATGTCCACAATATTCATATCCATTAAATATTAAAAACAATAAAGTATAATTTTAACAATTAAACAAAAGTTCACAACAGTTACCACTAAATTAGTAAATTATAAACCGGAGTCTGATTCGGTTTAGGTCGGTTTTTAATTGATAAATCCGATAACCGATCCAATCATATCGGTTTTGAGAAATCCTGATCCAATCCGATCCGTTGAGAGTGTCGAAACCGATCAAATTCGGTCGGTTTGGTTTGGTTCGGTCGGTTTGGTTTGGATCCTGCACACCCCTAGCGAGAATTGATTAGTTTTCATCTAGGGTTTTGGGATTTGCTTAATAAGAGATTAGATGGATCTCATGTACCGTCACGTATTTTCAATAATTAAAAAATAAAATTTTTATTGGGAATGACCATTTTGCCCCTTCTTCACCAGACTTTTGGATCATTCTCCGTTTCTTTTTGGTTGTAAGTGTTGGATCTGTAGTAGTTTGGGTAAATTTATTTTCATCAAAACCACTGCTTTTAGGCCGTCTCGTCGAGCTGAGCCAAGATCATATTTTTTGGGGAATTTTTGTGTCCCAAGCAGTAAGTTATTTCATTTTTTAGTTTTTTTTAAGGCTTTTTTTCAAAATATTATTAAAAAATAAAATATTTATAGAAACAGCGGCTGACCAAAACTATTTACCAACCTAGCGCTCTGACAGCCACGTCAGCGCGATAATTTTTTTTTTCATTTGAAGTAGAACCCGGTATTTGGATTACCGGGTTTAAAACCGGTAATCTGGATACCGAGTTTAACTGAAGCCTCTTAAATGAAGTTTCCATACTTAGCCGTTTTCTCTCTAGATTTTAGTCGTTTTCTCTCTGGATTTTGGGTAAACCCGGTATCCACAATACCGGGTTTAAACCCGGTATTTCAAATACCGGATTCTACTTAGAACTGAAAAAAAAAAAAAAAAAAACCTCGCGTTTGCTTTACGGCGCTGACATGCCACGTGGTTGTCAGAGCGTTAGGTTGGTATATAGTTTTGGTTAGCCGTTGTTTCGTTAAATATTTTAATTTTTAATAATATTTTGAAAAAAAGTCTTTTTTTTTTTACTCTTTGGTGTCCCCATAGTTGGTCCGAGTGTCTGATTGCGATGAAACTAGCGGCAACATGTTCTTCTCGACGATATCTTTCTAACATATCTAATTGTGTTGGATTCCGAGTTTGGAATCAAAAGTTGTGACATATTCTTCTTTTCAAGAGCAAGATGCAGTTAGTTGCCGATTTGCCTTGGAATCCGCACACGGGTCATTTGGAACCACGCCCAAACTTGTGTTTGACCCATTGGATTCACAGTTGGTCCTGGTTCAAAATTTAGCCTTCAGGAAAATTAGTAAGATATTTTGGTCTTCATGAAACATTGTACCACCCTTGAATATCTTCAACAACTATGACCCGTCAATTCTTTCTTGCTCTGTTGGTGGGTGGGTAGGTGGATATGTGTGTATGTTTTAGAGAGAGAGAGAGAGAGAGAGAGAGAGAGAGAGAGAGAGAGAGAGAGAGAGAGAGCCACTACTGAGCCTAGAGAGAGAGAGAGAAGAGTCACAGCTGAGCTTCATTGATGATGATTCGTCAATTCTCCCTTGCTCTGCGATGCTGCAGGGAGTATGAGTGCAAGCCTAATATTATACAAGTAGATCAATAAACTATCCAAATTAACAATTTTAAATATAAGTTTTTTTGGATTCAATAATTCACAATTCGAAAGCTCAAGAAGCAAACTAGATTACGAGCTAGGGATTCGAGATTACTCGCACTAACTCTTTGCACGTTAAAATTCAGGAGCAGTAGATCAAGTGATAGTCGAGACTCCACGGACTAGTAGGGTAGTTTAACAATTAACATGAGAAATTAGTATTTTAAAGGATTTCAAATTAAAAGCTTTTGGCTCAAATTGGGTTTTAGCAGATGGTCGGGTGTATGATACGGTATGGACCTACTTGTAAACTAATAGCAATTATGATAATAGTTGCAAAGAAATATTCTAAGTTTGCTTGAGGTTTAAGAATGAAAGACCCAATCAAACAGCAGTTGGGTTTACAGTCAATCCACGAAACTCGAGCCTGATTGAGGAGCACAGTCACGTAGCATCAAGTGGCTCGGATGGCTGAACATAGGTCCACGTGATGAAGCCCTCGACTTGTTTCTGTCACAGAACCCGAAAGGTGAAGGAGGAATTGTTATTGGGTTCTCCCTCTCCTTCACACAATCACAGATGCAGAGGAGGGCTGATGGTGCTAGGTTTGGTTGCGGTGCTGGGTTGATCCGATGCCGGAGCAGCTGGCCGATGCGGCGGTGGTGGCGGCGGCGGCAGCTGGTTGTCTGCCCCTCTTTCCTCCCTCTTCTCTTTTTTTTTTTATTTTTTTGGCATGGTCTGGGTTGTTTTGTGGCGGCGTATGCAGTCACGGGTGGACGTATGACGCAATCCCCCGCAATCTTCTTTCCGTAAACTTTTGCCCATCCTACCCCGGTCTCCTAATCACCGATAGCTTCAACATCTAACTTGCATGTGGACGCACGAGCAGGGGCGTAGCCAGAAATTTTTTTTGGACTGGGCTAAAGCTAAACTAGTTTTTTTTTACAGTAAAACTTTTACTTTATAAAGAAATACTAAGCAAAATTTTTTAAGCGAACATCGACGGTACTAAAAATTATATTAATATAAAAAAAGGTTAATTAAACTTTATCCCCCTGAATTTTAGCTCAAAAAGATTTAAGTAGTTGACGAAAGGAGTATTGTGCTAACATTTCAAACTTTAGGGAGCGTTTTGGAACAAAGTAAACTACAGGGGGGTTAAGTGTTTTTGGTGGCCATTCACGTTTCGTGAGGACTCAGAGGCGATTGCGATTCACAAGAGCGTTTTGGAACAAAGTACACTCCCTTCAAGCGTAATGGTTTCAAATCAATCAACAAGAACGTCCATCACAAGAGCGATATGGATCAAAGATGCCCAAATAACAAAAACCAAGTGGATCAAATTGAATGTCCCAGGGGAGTGCATAAATGTCCTCAAATGATCGAAGAAGATCCGGACTTCCACTAGATGAATCCCAATTTGGGAATTTGGGAGTTTGCTCTTGGAGACGCAAATCTAACTCCCAAAATCAGCATTTCAATCTTATCCTAATGGAGGAAGATAGGGTTTATATAGGTGTCTCACCCAAACAATTTTGGCCATCAGATCTGACCATCTGACGGATGAATATCAGCTCCGTAAGGCGAAAGGGGTCATGACCCTCCTTAAGGGGGTCTGGACAGTAGCAATTTCTAGGTCGGGACCTTAAACTCATGCTGGATCTGGTTCACAGGGGATCCGGACCCAACAGTGAACACAAGTGTTCCAACACTTTCCTAAGTGTGGACACCCAATGGCAAAACCGTAAATCCGTCAAAACTTCTTTTCACAACTCATGAACTCCGTAAAACCAAGGTTTTGAATATAGAAATATTTTGAATAGCACGGACTTCGAAAAGCATGACAGTATTAAATCAATAAAAAAAATACACGCAAATTGAGAAAAATGATTTGTAATTAAAACACAAACTGAACCCTTTACACCCTCAATGGATACGATCGTGGTATTTTGTGGGGATGTACGAGCTAGATCGTATGATTTCATCTTGACACTGTTCAGCAACTCTAAAGTATTCAATGGGATGTGAATGTGCATGCTGTCCTAACTCAAAAATTACACAAATCTAACCGAGTCGGTTTAGGCTCACCAATTCCACCAACAAAAAAGATGTTCAGAATAAGCTATAATGGATACAAAGGCGAGAAGTAATGAAATTGTAAAAAAAAACCCTAACATGCACTGGATAAGATAGATTAATCGATCAATTCAACGACGGACGAGCGATCGTTAACTATGCAATTTGTCATACACAAAAGTCTCAACAGGATGATCAATGAGGATTGTGTGAAATCATTCGTGCGCGCGGGGGGGGGGGGGGGATGAAAACAACTTTACGTGTGATTTACTGCAACTTACGAATCTATCATTGGAAAAAAATAAAATCCATCCGATCCAACTAGCTCAGTTCAGCGGGCAGGTTACACGCAAAAGAGAGGGTTGACGGTACTCGTCGTGGTTGGATCATCAGGATCCAATGAGTACAATTATTTGAAGAACTGTCCAATTCTTGCTTTGTGTTCACTTAGATAGCATCAAACACCCCAATACAGGGCTAAAATTTGGACTATTGTCATATTCAGCATCCACCAAGTACTATTTCCCTAGCGAAAGAATGCCACACAGTTACATCAATATCGATGGTATATAACTGATTTGAATTGCCTCAAATATAATTGATACCTAGAGGAACAATAAGATGATCAATCCGAGTGCGTGTATTTTGTGGAACTTGCGCATCGGCCCAAGCAAATATTAAAAATCGAGGTTGAATCTGCATGCAACTATAACACTTCTCAAACCGATCCCCGCCTACTACACGTCTTGGAGGATCCAAAGAGGGCCAATAGATTCGAGAATCCGAGCAAGGTTGTGTGCGTGTGTGCACGTGCGTGTGTGTGAGAATGTCGAACAAATCCCGAAATTCTAAATTGCTTGTTATCCAATAAAAACCTAAGATTCCTAATAATAAACCAAAATCCCCTACATGATTAGCTACAAAAGCCTAAGATACCATGGAAGTTGGATCCTACAAACTTGAGTAAAGAACTACACGCCTTGGAGGATCCGAAGAGGGCTTGGAGAATCCGAGTAAGGTTGTGTGTGTGTGTGTGAACGCACAATGTGTGAGAGAGAATGTCAAACAAATCCTGAAATTCCCAAAATTCTAAACTGCATGTTATCCAATAAAAATCTAAGATTCCTAATAATAAACAAAAATCCCAACACGATTAGCTACAAAAGTGTAACATACAATGGAAGTTGGATTCTACAATTATTAGTCAAGAACTAGCTTTATAGTGGTTGATACATGAAACCCAAAATGCAGATAATTTTCCACAACTCCCTCCACCCAATTAAGTTGATAAAACATGACCAAAGGTACAATGGAAGTTAGATTAGACAACCATGAGCAAGGAACTAGATCTATATTAGTCAATACCTGAAACCCAAAATGAAGATAGTCTTTCCACCACTCCCTCCAGCCAAGTTCATCACAGGTGGAAACCTTGCCCACTGATCACTCTTCAACAAGTTTCAAGAACTTCACCACATGAAGCATGGTCGGGCGGTCAGCTGGATTCTCAGACAAGCACATTGCCGCGATCTGCAGCACCTGCAGCATCCCCATCCTCGACCCCGTGGCCGCAATCGCTGGATCAAGCACATCCTCTGCCTTCCCTTTCTCAAGCTTTTCAAACACCCAGCCCACCAAGTTCCCTCCCTCCATCTCCTTAAACTCCGGTCCTGTCGGCTCCTTTCCCGTCACCAGCTCGAGCAATATCACGCCGAAACTGTACACATCCCCCCTCGTCGTAGACCTCCAACTCTGCCCGTATTCCGGAGGAATGTAGCCGAAAGTACCGGCAATGTCGGTGGTCACATGGGTTTCACAAGCACTGATAAGCCTCGCCATACCAAAATCAGCCACCTTGGGCTCGAACTCGCCGTCCAAGAGAATGTTGCTGGCCTTGATATCCCTGTGAATGATGTGGGGGATGAAGCCATGGTGAAGGAAAGCCAGCCCTCGGGCAGAACCCGCTGCGATCTTGACACGCTTTGACCAGTTGAGGGCTTCGAGAGCGCTGTCACTGTTCCGAAGCCAGAGATCCAGGCTCCCATTCACCATGTACTCATAGACCAGAAGCTTCTCCTCCCCGTAAGTGCAGTAGCCCAATAAGGGGACCAGGTTCCGGTGCTTCACCTTACCTAGTGTCTCTATCTCGGCGAGGAACTCCCGGTGTCCTTGTTCTTTAGCTTGGTTGAGCTTCTTCACGGCAACGATTTTTGAGTCAGGCAGTGTGGCTTTGTAGACAGTCCCGAATCCCCCATCTCCGATGATGTTGGCCCTCGAGAAATTGTGGGTGGCTTCAAGGATGTCGACCAGGGTCAGCCTAAGGAGCGGGCTTTCGAACATGGCCACATTGATGCTAAGCGGCTCCTTTGACCTGCTGTTGCTGCTGAGGAAGCAGAGATCGTGCTCCGTCAAACTGTTTAATCTGCTCTCGTCGGTGAGACTCTCATCGGATTTTTCGCAGCTCACACTGCTTCGCCATTTCACCAACACGTAAACAAGACTGACAATAACAAACAGGTTACCAATGACTATCCCCGAAAGTTTCCATGCATTTAGCTCTGGATAAGCTCTTCTTGATAAGCCCTTCATCTCACAATCAAAGTCCAAGGCCTCACCGCAAAGGTCTTTGTTCCCGGAGAGTGAAGCCTTTGAGAAATTCCGGCAAATTCCACTTCTAGGGACTGAACCTCCTAGTCCATTATCTGCAACACTGAAGAACGCCATGTCGACAAGACCGCAAATCCACTCAGGGATCCGGCCATATAATTTATTCCCCGAAACATCGAAGTATACGAGCTGTGATAGGCTCCCAAGCTCTGTAGGAATCTCCCCAGTGAATGCATTGCCGTGGAAATCCAAATATGTTAAGTAAGAAAGATTACCCAGCGATCTCGGCAGCTCACCAGTGAAGAGGTTTCTACTCAGGTTCAAAGCCTCGATCTTCCACAACGTTGCGTGCGAGAAGAGCTCGTCGATGCTACCCGAAAGTTTGTTCTCCTGAACGTAGAGGCCAACAATGTTCGCCATGCTCGAGAGGGACATCGAAAGCTTTCCAGTCAGCTCGTTGGAGCTCAAGTCCAGATGTGTGAGTTCATTCAGGTTCCCCAGACTGTAAGGGATCGGACCAGTGAGCTTATTACCCGTTAAATTTAGCTTAACAAGGCTAGTTAAACTGCCAAGGGCGTCAGGGATGGAACCCGTAAGCTGATTACTCGCCAACGAAAGACCTTGAAGCTCATTAGATCGACCCAATTCCGCCGGTATCTCGCCCGACAGGAGATTCTCTGACAAATCCAGTGTTGTAAGGTTCGTGAGACGAGAGAGAGAAGACGGGATCATGCCGGTGAGCCTGTTGTGGCTGATCAATAGATCCACCACCACAATGCAGCTCCCGAGCACTTCTGGTATCGGGCCAGACAGTGAATTGTGAGAGAGATCATAGACTCCGTGGTGCTGGATAAAGCTCGAATCAGGAATACCAACTTGCCGGAAATAGGCCGACGGCTTTGCGGGTATTGGACCAGTGAGCTGATTGTGGGAGAGAACAAGGCACTGCAATTGGGCAAGGTCGGCCAGGCTCTCAGGGATAGGTCCACTCAAAAGATTGCTACCGAGATCGAGCGTGGTCAATTCAGTATTATTACTGAGCTCAGATGGGATAGCTCCATAGAGAAAATTGGAATTCAAAGACAGAACAGAGAGCTGATTGAGATTACCAATCTCCTTAGGTATCTTACCGCGAATCCTATTGCTGTTGAGAACTAATCTCTGCATTGAACCTGCATTGCCGATCCCCACCGTCAGAGGCCCTTCCAGAAGATTATAAGAAGCCGAGAACTCCATCAGGTCTGGCAAGTTCCAGAGAGTATCAGGAATCGGGCCGGTGAAATTGTTCGAGTCGAGCTCAAGAACCATCAACGGAAGCTCGGAGAGGTACTCGGGCACCCTCCCCACAAGCTGATTGTTCACCAAAATCAGCTGGGTGAGATTGCGGCAGTACCTGAAGGTTTCGTCGATCCTACCCGAGAGGAAATTTCGATCCAGATCAATCTCTACGAGTGACACCGCATTGCAGAGCTCTGGAGGGATCGAACCCGTCAATAAGTTGCTGCTAAGGCTAATGTGGCTCAATTCAGAGCAATTCCCAATCTCCGGCGGGATTGTTCCGGTCAACCGGTTGCTGGCGAGGAGGAGTGAGTCGACCTCAGTCCATTTTCCCAGCCAAGAAGGCAGAGGGCCGGAGAGTTGGTTCCCCTCCACCGAGAAGGATAGCATGGGGAGCTGCGACAGAGACTCCGGGAGAGGCCCAGATAGGGAATTGAAGGAGACCATCAGAGTCCTGAGTGAGCTGCAGTTGCCAAGCGCGGGCGGGAGCGAACCGTTGAGCTGAGCATCGGTCAGGCTTAATATGGAGAGGTTCTGTAGGCGCCCAAAGGATGCAGGTATCGGGCACTGCAGAGGGTTGTTGGAGAGGTCGAGCTTGGTGAGAGAGCTCAGCTCCGACAGCTCCTCCGGCAGCGGCCCGCTGAACGAGCAGTCGGGAGAGAAGAAGGTCCGGAGGCCGGTAAGCCTTCCGATTTCCGGCGGCAGGGCGCCGGAGAACCGGTTGATGCCGATGTAAAGGTCGGTGAGGCCGGTGAGCAGCCCGATCTCCGGGGGGATCTCGCCGGAGAGCGAATTGTTGGAGACGTCGAGGGAGGAGAGGGACCCCAGCCCGGCGAGGAGTCCGGGGGGCAGAACTCCAGTCAAGAGGTTGTTGGAGAGGTCGAGGGTGAGGAGAACGGAGAGATTGCCGAGCCGGGCGGGGATGTTCCCGGCGAGGGCGTTGCCGGAGAGGTCGAGATGCTCGAGGCGAGCCAAGTCCCCCAGCCCCGGAGGAATCCTCCCGGCGAGGGAGAGGGAAGGGAGGGCCAGGGCGGTGACGCGGCCACCGCCGCCGCCACATTGGACTCCGCTCCAATCGCAGTGGGGGGCGCTGGAGTTCCATGAGGAGAGGGGACGTGGGTCGTCGAGAGCTGATTTGAAGGAGAGGAGAGCAACCCTTTCTGGGTTTGGTTCCAGGGATTGGGAGATGGTGAGAGAGAGGTGGGAGGAGAGGAGGAGAAGCAACAGCAGCAGAGAGAACAGGAACCACGGTGATGCCATGACCGGAGCTCAGCTCTCTCTCTCTCTCTCTCTATCTTGACTCTCCTCCCGTGGAGGGTTTTAGAGAGAGAATGGCGGGTGCAGGAGAGGACTGCAATGGATTATTATATACATTGGGAATGGCCGAATGGGGGGGATGAAAGGGAATGCAGAATCGACTATCGAGAGGTGATTAAATGCATTGACAAGACGAAAAAACAAAAGGGAAAAGGAAATATAATTTGAAATCACGATAAACTGAGAGAGAGAGACAGAGAGAGCAGGGGAGGGGGAGGGGGAGGAGGGAGGGCCGGAGGGCTAGAGAGAGAGTAAGGAGTGAGAGAAACAGGGGAGGGAGAGAGAGAGAGACATAAATGCCCTTTGAGAGGGGCCTTTGCGTGCAAAGGGAAAGATACAGAGCGCGGCAGGGTTGTCGTCGTCATTTGGGCCGAGGCGACGTATAAAGAAAGAGACTCTGATGTGACTGACGGGACATGAGAGCCTCAGGCCTCCGATCGGCTGTGGGGTCGGACATGCACCAGGTTCCTTCCACCTGAAAACTCTCGGGGGCTCTACCAAAAAAAAAGGGTTATTTGACTTTGGCCCCCAAAATTTTGCCTTGAATTAGACTTTACCCCCCTTGTTTTTAATTAATTAGACTTTACCCCCCAAAACTAACTGTTCCGTCAGCTCACCATCTAACAGGGGTGTTCATCGGTTCGGGTTGACCCGCCACGGTTTGGTTCGGTTTGGATCGGTATTTTTGATCGTCGGTTTGGTTCGAGTCCAAAAAAAAAAAACCCACTATGGTCGGTTCGGTTCTGGGTTGTGAGTTTTTAAACCCGAACCAACCCAACCCGAACCATTGGTATTATAACCTCAGTAGTTACTACTATACAATGTACAGTCTCACTAATATTGTACATTACATGGTGATGATCCCAATTACTACCATTCGGTGCATTCAAAACTTTCAAGTGTCCAACGGTGTGATGAAACTTAAAAGTGAAGAGTATTACCCACATAATTACTAGCACCCCCAAATCCCAACTTATGAAATATCTCAAAGTAAAAAATTAAGGATGTTACTAATAATTCTATAGGGTCAAATAGCAGCACCCAAAGTTAAAAGGCTTAAAAATGAATTCTGAACAAACTCAGCGGCTCAACCAATCACACCTACCGGTGTGATGACAAGCGATTTGAAGGACCCGTAGAACCGAACCGAACCAAACCGAACTTTTCCGGTTTGGTTTGGTTCGGTTCGGTTTTTACCAATGAATGATTTGGTTCGGTTTCATTTTCTAGAGAACCGATCAACTTCGGTTCGGTTTCAAATTTATCAAAAAACCGAACCAATCCGAACCATGAACACCCCTACCATTTAAGAGAAAGGGTGAGCTGACGGAAAAGAAATAACGTTTTGGGGTGTGAGTTGACGGAACATAGTTTTGGGGGGTAAATTCTAATTAATGAAAATATGAGGGGTAAAGTCTAATTTAATGTAAAATTTGGGGGGCAAAGTCAAAATAACCCAAAACTCTCATGGGTCCCACTATTTTTTTTTTGGGCTACACACCTGAAAAAAACGGACCACCCTAATACAATAATCAACTGACTCCTTATATTTCGGACATTCGGCGCTAATAATCTACCCTTATATTCCGGGCATCCAGCACCGCTAACTGAGTAATTTTTCTTGAAAAGTTTATGCCTATGTAAACATTGGTTTTCATAAAACACCCTTCATGCCAGATAAAGGTTAGGCCGAACCCCTTCCTACACTGAAAAGACTTTCTCTAAAAAAAGACTTCATACCTAAATGTGCAAGGACTGGGTATGTATAACCACCTCCATCCCCACCGTATTCATTTAACGGCTAAGGATCACCGGTTTAATCGTAGTTTTGACTAATTCATTTTTGTCTTTGTTCCTTTTTGTAGTAAAAATATAATTAACGCAAAGTTCCTTTTTGTGGTAAAGTTATAAATAACGCGAACGACCTTAGCATGTTATATAGACTAGTGCATGCCCGTGCCTGTCGGCACTGTAGCAGGCTGCCTTTGACGGCAAGACACCCATCAGGCATCATCATCCCCACCCACACCGTCGTATTCGGCAGCAACACACCTAACCGTCTTTAGCGACCACACAACCCTGGCCGACTTCAGGTCGCCTTCAGCGGCAACACATCTTAGTTATAGTGCATACCCGTGCATGTCGGCACTCGGGCGTGAACATGGTTTTGTTTTTTGTTTTTTTTTTATTTTTTATTGTTTTGGGGGGGGGGGGGGATCCTACCGGCGCGAGAGGGGGGCGTGAAGGGTGGGGATTACATTTTTCTTATTTGGGGTTGGGGCGTGAACATGTTTTTTTTTTAGATGAGCCTGGATTTTTTTAAAAATTTGTATTACCGATTCTCTCTATGTTTCTTTGTTAGTCTTTATTAGCTTGAATGCTTTATCTAATCAGCATGCGTGTTTTTATCTAATCAGCATTCCATTTTGTCTAGTCAGCACAATACCGTCGTGCCATGTTATATATATAGTCAGGTTATCAAAGGGTTCCCAGTCGGAATGCAATTGACATCGTTGATAATTGCGTGTCCCACTATTTAATAAACAAAGGGTTTTTTACAAATCCATCCTGTAATATTCATAATTTACTTATAAACCCACCCAAAATGAAGAAATATTTCAGATATATTCCTTTATTCGGCTATGTTTTTTCATTAATCTAAAGAGAAAATAACTGATTTACCCAAAATTTTAATTACTTAAATTGATATATCTTTGTTGAACATGGACTTAATCCAAAACAAACATAAACATAACCCAACCGGAATATAACTTGAAGAATTTTCACATTAGAAGGGTATTTATAGACTTTAGGTAAAATATTAAGGATGAAATAAATTTTTTTTTTTTTTTGTTTTGAATGTCAGCTAACTGTAGGGGTCTATATGTAATATGTGAATGAATTAAAAGGTTTATATATACATACCACTTTTATTTAGATTTATATGTAAATAGAGAAGATTATAGGGACCAATTTGTAAATAACTCTAAAACAAAATAATTTGCTAACCCAACATCAGATGGATCCGATGCAAGGCAACCGAGAAGGGAGGGGAAAACAACTTTGTGCACCTTACCTCCAGTCCTGAGCTTCATGCATTTCCCCAACCAACTTCTACCTCGGCTAAGGTCCATGTGTTGAATTTTCTTTGATTTGTTATTTTTTTTGTATTTTTTTTATACTCAGTCACCTATGGTATGAAAAAAAAAATTAGGTCATGTTTTTCGACTTTTCTTGTGTCCTTCATTTTTGTTAGTTAGTTTAATATATATACGTGTGTGTGTGTGTGCGCGCGCGCGCACGCGCCCTCTTGTCACCTGTGGAATGAAAGCAATATTTTTGGCCATTTATGTTTTGTGGATTTTTGTTATGTTCGTCGATTATGTTAGTTTGATCAATCTGTTTTAATTCATATATGCTCTGATCATTTACATGCAAGTTTTTGATTTGTTATATTCTTATTTTTTGGGGGACTAAGAGCATCTCCAACCGGCTCTGAAGCTCGGAGGTGCTCCGAAGCAAGTGGGGCCCGCAATTTGCTGCCACCTCATCGGAGGTCTCTTCGGTGAGAGGGTCAGCTCCAACCGCCTCCGAACCAATTGTTCGAGGCTTTTGCACAAAACACCCTACCCATTTTCAAGTTATCCAAACTCTCCAATTTGACTCCAAACCCCACCCACCTTAAATTTGTTTTCCACACATCAATTTAAATATTAAAAAAATAGATAAAATTATAAAAAAATTATGAATAACTTATTAAAAAATATATAATACTTGTAACGGTTACATTTATTTCCGTTGGGTATGATCCGCAACGCGGCTCACATATCCACCATAAACAATTCATTTCTATCTGTCGGGCACGATCTACGAATCGACACACATTCCAAAAGCCGAACATATAGATTTCTATCTGTTGGACACGATCTGCGAGATGACACGTATTTCAAGGGATAAACTAATAAATTTATATCCGTTGGGCACGATATGAGAGGTGGCTCGCATTTCAAGAACCAAACTGATGGATTTCTATCCGTTGGGCACAACAAGCGAGGTGGCACGCATTACCACCACCAACGGATAGATATGTATCCGTTGGAAATTTTTCTATATAAAGATGAGGCTTCTCTTATCACACCATCACAAATTCAAGCTTTGTCCAAACCATCCACTCTCCAAACACCATGTCCAGTTTGAGCCCCACCGACAGCACGTCGAGCAGCAGCGACGATAGCTCCACCCGTAGAATGTTATTTCTTCTGGGAGCCACCGCGTGCGAGGAAGAGCAGCAAGCTGAAAGTTCACGCCGACATAGAAGACGCGGCTCTGTACCAAGCCACGCCATGCTTGATCGTAGTAGACTGGAAGGCCATAATCGGCTATTCCATGATTACTTCGCCGATCAGTCAACTTACCTTCCTTACCAGTTCCGACGGAGAATCAGGATGAGTCGTCCTCTCTTCCTGCGGATCCACGACGCAATCGTGGACCACGACAACTACTTCGTCCAAAAGAGGGACAATGCTGGAAGATTAGGACTATCCAGTCTTCAAAAGACTACCGCCGCTATGCGGATGCTCGCGTATGGAGCATCCGCCGATTCCGTGGATGACTACGTTCGGATTGGAGAAAGTACTTCGATCGAGAGCTTGCAGAGGTTTGTTCGAGCGGTCATCAACGTTTTTGGGGAGGAGTATCTTCGTTCACCCAATAACGAAGATGTTGCATGACTCCTTGCAGAAGGTGAACAACGAGGGTTTCCAGACATGCTCGGAAGCATTGATTGCATGCACTGGAAGTGGAAGAACTGCCCAACAGCTTGGCAAGGTATGTACACTGGCCATATTCATGAGCCAACAATTATTTTAGAAGCTGTAGCTAGCAAAGATCTATGGATCTGGCACTCCTTCTTCGGGCTGCCAGGGTCGCACAATGATATCAACGTCCTCGATCGTTCACCGGTCTTCAGGCAACTTGCAGAGGGAAGAGCTGCCCCATGTAATTTTACAATCAATGGCCATGACTATAATATGGGATACTATCTCGCCGATGGGATTTACCCCTCATGGTCAACACTAGTGAAGATCATCCCAGCACCTCGAGGAAACAAAAATAAGTATTTTGCTCAACAGCAAAAGGGGGCACGGAAGGATGTCGACCGAGCTTTCGGAGTGTTGCAAGCCCGATTTGCGATAGTAAGAGGACCGGCACGTTTTTGGCAGCCGAATATGCTTATAGACATTATGACAACCTGCATTATAATGCATAATATGATTGTTGAAGATGAACGAGATCTTCACCACGATCTCGACTTTGATGTCCCCGATGTAACGCCAACTGTAGAAGCTTCTCACGAGCATACGGTGCATCTGATGGAGTTTATCCAGAACCATCATCGGATAAGGAGCAGGGAAACCCACGATCAACTTCAAAATGATTTGATAGAGCATTTGTGGCAACTCAAGGGATCTCAAGTTTAAGATAATGTTTTTTTATTTTAATATAATTGTCTCGAACTTATTCAAGTTCTTGTACGCGCTTTCAATTTCAATAATAAAAGTACTTTTATTGAATGCCAAAAGAGTTCAACACCTAATACAATCTACTGAAAATTACAACATTTAAATAATTCAAGAAAGTTATATCTCTAATTAAAGCTACTACATATTACACTTCAAAGAAATCATAACCCTTTCCGAGCTAGAATCTCAGCATTGCGTAGTTCGAAATAATCTCGCTCTACATGTGAGAGCCCCGTGAGATCCTTCATCATGATCGCATCATCCAATTTCTGTTGCTTTCGTACTTCCTTTTGAGACTCGGTTTGTGCTTGCAACTTTGCAACTTCGACCATAGTTGTGTTTTCGGTATTCTTATCCCTTCTCTCTTTCCTCTCCTTCCTGGATTGTTCCTTATCCATCTTCATCCATGCGAATGCCTCCCTGAATAAGTTGGAGGCGGATTCGTTGCTTCCTCCATCGATTACCATCTAACCTTTACGCTTCCTTGCCAATTTTGCTGCTTTCCTCCCCTCCGACCTTTGCATCTCGGTAGGCCCGTCATCTTCATCCCCGAGGCTCATAACATCTGGGGTTGCTGGAGAGGAGGTGTTTGGTGATGAATCAGACTCCTTCCCTCTCCTCGGCTCTATCCTTACTTGATTTCAGGATTGTGTTTGCTGTATCCATTTTTGCTGATGTCGTAGCTCCACCCAGCAATGCTCGAATTTGAATGACTCGTGGTAGAGATTATTGTAAAGAAGTTTTGCATCTGCTAGCTACATAAATAATTTAAAATAAATTAAAATCATAGACGGTATAACTATTTAAACAAAATCACTCGCTAATAAGTATTTACCTGGTCAACAAGTCCGGTACCAGATCTCGGTCGTCCTTCGATTTGGCTAACACACCCGTAAAATTTGTTGACCGACATTTGAATGGTCGACCATCGATGCATCATCTGGCTTTGGGTTCGTTCGAACGTACAATGGGTATTGTACTTGCTGTAATATTCAAAAATTCTAGCCCAAAAATGAAGTCGTGGTTGACCGATACCTTGGATTGCATCTTGGCTCGTGTTGAGCCATGCGGACACGAGCAATCTATCCTCGGGGATGGTCCAGTTTCCTCCCCGCTTGTAAGACTTCTTTTTTCCCACGATCGATGCTTGTTCGGATGATGCCTCTCCTTGCGCCGTTGCCTCCTTCTCTGGAATTGAGAACATCGGGTTCCCATCGACTCGATCGCTACTCATGTATGCATTGAAGGCCGATTCATCACCGGTGAGGAATTGAGAGTAAGAAAAATTGTGATACGGATCCATATGCTAGTAGGTGGGTGGAAAAAATCACAATTTATTTTGAAATGGGGTGGGAGAATGAAGAATGGTGGGAGGATGAAGAATGATGGGTAGAAGGGGGTATTTATAGATTTTCAAAAAAAAAATATAATTTTTAGAATTTTTTAACCTATTCTTTTTTATTTTAAAATAATCATAAACATTGGAATTAGGGGCAACAGTCCAAAATGTAGCCGTTGCTCGTAGTCGTTGCCCCGTAGCCGTTGCTCCTCGATCGGATAAAATGTAGCCATTGAAAAGTGATGATTTGATATATACATATAAAATAATTTATGAAAGGTCCGGGGGGTTTTTTACAAAAATCCGAAATTTTTTATTCACTCGGAGGCTCCGAAGGACCTCTGTTGTATGTGGAGGGCTTCGGAGGTCCGGGGGGCACGTGGCCTACGTGGCATGCCACGTAGGCCTTGGGACATCGCTACGGAGCCGGTTGGAGCCCGGGAATCTGTTCGGAGATCCACGTCGGCCTTCAGAGCTCGCTACGGAGCCGGTTGGAGATGCTCTAAGTGAGCCATCCCTGACAAAGAGACCGATTAAGCTAATGAACTCTAAAAATCTATAGACAAAAATACTCTTTAATGTGTTTTAAAATTTCTTTGCAATGCCCCCGAACCAGTGAATCCAAAGGTCAGATCTACCCGCCTCCATTGCTCATCGTCGCCAGACCCCACCTCCCTCCTCACCGACGTACGGTGGCTGCCGTCGGGCTGAGGTGCGATGCATTGGTTAGCCGTGGTTACTGTTGGGGGTGGGGTGTGATGCACTGTCGACGGTGGTTGCCGTTGTGGTGGGGTACGATGCACTAGTCGGAGCCCCACCTCCTCCCTCCTCATCCGACGGTGGTCGTGTCGAGGGAGAGATGGAAGAAGAAAGCAAGAAAAAGGGTAATTTTGGGTTTCCTAAAAAAGACAGGAACCTTAGGCTAAACGAAATTTAGGGGGTCCTGTTCACGGAAAGGATCTGTTGTCAAACCTCTCACACATTAACCTATTTTTTAGTGGACTCAGTTTTAGATATATAAGGAATATGATTGCAAATACAATAGTGCACCAAAATAAGCCTATTATGCTATCTTTAGACATGTGGCATGCCCTCATCATCGTCGGATCTACCACCGTCGTCCCTCGAACGAAGAAGTTAGGGTGTTTTCACCTGTGAAGACTCCCGCTAAAAGAAAAAAGAAACAATACTGAGTCCAACGGTTATCGAAGCAACGGACTCCAATAGCTAATGTGGCAATCAATGATTGGACCATACTCCACTATTATGAACTAAGCCCACAACAAAAACTCTGTCTAGAGTGATAATGTGGATCCCACATGATAACCTTTGAAGGAGAGTATTTTTTTGCTGCACTCGCTTATGGCCCAATCGGGGTGAGCCACGTCGATCATTATTAGGGGGAGCTATACATGCTGCTGTGCGTGCGCCGCACATGCCCTTGTAATTGTTGATGTGGCACAGCCTGTTTATGCGGTATGCCCTTTTGAGTGGAACGGCGTACCACGTATTCACAGATGACGTGGTGCCCCCTTCTACTGGATAATTTGTCGCAGAGTGAGGTCTGAGACACTGAGTGGTCTTATCTGCTGCTGCGGGTTCCCTTACACCAAACAGTGAAAAGACTCGCACAGGCAATGGGCAGGTGTCACGAGCTGACGCACGTACGAGGGAATCACCGTACGTGGGAGGGGTGCAGCGGAACCAAGTACAGCGTGGTAGGATACAGGGAGGAAACGACAAAGCCCCATCAGTGTCGCATTAAAATGAGACAACAGCCACGTCACTGGATGGGTTGTTGTCGAGGGAAAAAAAATTTCAGTGGGGACGCCCTACCCATTCCGAGCGCGTCTTGACCTCGTGGCGCACCGTGATAGGCGTCCCTCATTTGCTATGCGGTGAGGCCTCTCCACTGAAGTTACTGCCAAGCCTTTAGGTACAGGTGAGGAAACGAGGAAAGCGACTTTGCTCGACGGTGTACGCCCTCGGATGGCGAGATCACCAACGGGCGAATCGCACTTTATTGGTTTTTTTTTGCTCACACCCCTACTTTTATGTTGAAATTTGATTTACACCCCTACCTTTCTAAAAACTTGACTTTACCCTTCAATTCAATTCGTCACCTGACCGTAAACAATCTGTTAAAAGTGGGTTTTCTTTATTGAATTTCACCCCACTTTTAGGAGTTGTTCCAACCTCCTTAAAGAGGTTGGACCATCCCGCTCTCTCTCATTGGTCAATTCCAAGAAAATGTGTCATTTCATACCTATATAATGGTGAAATAACCAAATGACCTCAAGATGGACCAATGAGAGAGAGCGAGATGCTCCAACCTCTTCTTTTAGGAGGTTGGAACAAAATCGTTCTCCACTTTTAGAGTTTGGATCTCCTACGGGAGGTCGCCCAATCGGTGTGACTTTGCGCATCACATCCGCACGATGACAGGCAATCCGAAGTGAATGTACTCCAACCCGGCTGCATGCGGCTGTGATGTGCGTCTGGCCCACCGATAAGGCTGTATGCATCTGTGATGTGCGTCTGGCCCACCGATCAGGCCTACCGACAAGAGGAGATATGAACTCACTTTTATGTTGAAATTTGAGTTACACTAGGATTCTCATGGTCAAGTGAGGGGGTAAAGTCAATTTTTAAAAAAGTTAGGATGTATCTCAAATTTTGACATAAAATCGCGTGCAAGTCCAAAAAAAATAAAAAAAGAGAAATTTTATTCATACCCCATAAATCTGTAATTAGCCCCCATTTCCAACAAATTTGAACACACTCCATTTTTTTTTTTTTCATACCCCATTCCTATTAGGACTGTGCAAAAACCGAACCGAAACCGACCAAAATTTAACCGAAATAACCGAACCGAACATCAAACCGAACCGAAAACAAACCGAACCGACAAAACCGATTAAATCGGTTTCGGTTTCGGTTCCCGGGTATGAAACACCGAACCGAAACCGAAAAAACCGACCCGACTTCTTAAATCATAAACACAACGGCCATAATACTTTTGTTTCCAGTAAGTGCAAGTACGAAGTAATTATGTTAGATCTACAATGCTTCAAAAGAGTGAACGTCGGTTGATTTTGTTTTGAACTTTCATTTTGGCATTATGTAAGAACATAATCATCCACTTATTTGTGATGAACTGACGATTAAGATTCAAGAGCCAAGGGTTCTAGCATAACTCATATTAACCGAAACCGAACCGAAATCGAACCGAAAACCGATCACACCGAACCGACAAAAACCGACCATTTCGGTTTCGGTTTCGGTTTTGATTTTTCGAAAACCGAAAAAAAATAAAACCGACAAAGCCGATACCGAAACCGACCGACAAAACCGACGCTCACCCCTAATTCCTATCCCAAAAACCTTCCCCCTTACACCCCCACCTTCAATACACCCCAGTTAACTGGCCCGCCCCAACTTGATTATACCCCAATCAAACACATAACCCCTTAAATATACCCAATTATATACACTCTTGAATACACCCCACTCTTAAATAAACCCCATGCAATTGGCTGGTACTTGAAGGCACAAGTAGAGCTGCAACTTAGGCGGGCCAACCTGAACCCAACCCGAATTATTTCTCCTCGACCCGACAGGGCCTGACACGAAGTTAGCGGGTCTGGGTCAGGGCTAAACGGGTTCGGGTCGTAAACGGGTCGACACGATAGATCAGTTTAATAAACGGGTCGGGTCCGGGTTTAGGGTTCGGACACGGTAGACCCGGGAAGACCCGTTTAGTATTCAACGGGTCGAGTCGGGTCGAGTCTACCAGCAATATGATACTATAATATATAATACTAGTGGGTCTTTCGGGTCAAGTCGGGTCGAGTCGGATTGGGTCGGATCGGGTCAACTAAATAGATCCGGGTGGTAAACGGGTCTTACCGGGTCTTATCGTGTCTACCCGTTTATTAGCGAGTTGGGTACAGGTTTAGGATCTAGACACGATTAGTTAAACGGGTCGGGTCCGGGTCTAGGGGTTTTTGACACGACACGAAACTAGACATGACACGAACCCGACACGACCCGCCCCATTGTCACCCCTAGCTGCAACTTGGGCGGGCCAACCCGAACCCAACCCGACCTTGGGCGGGTTAACCCGAACCCACCCCGCACAACCTGGCCAACCCGACGTGTTGGGCTTGGGCTAAGTTTAAACAAACCTTGGGTTGGCTGGGGGTACAAAAGACGCTGAGCAGGGGCTTTGGGGTTTGGGGTTCAAAAAAAAAGGGGTATTGTTGGTATTAAAGGATTGCTGAGTAAGTTATTGAGAAACGATAGGGATAGGGATAGGGATAGGGGGCTAATTACAGATTTTTGGGGTATGAATAAAATTTCCCTAAAAAAACCCCACTTTGTTTTGGTACTTGTAGGCTTCAGGTGAATCGTACTTGACCAGACTGCTCGCACTGGATTCCTGAAACTTCTCACTAATATCTCCACAATTTCCTCTCTCTCTCTCTCTCTCTCTCTCTCTCTCTCTCTCTCTCTCTTCCTCTCTCCAAAATGTTGCGTCTTCATCACAGCCGTAGATTACACCCACACAGTAAAGAGCTAAGTTAACGACTGTGATTTACACGGTTGAGGATAAATGACTGAGATTAAATGCGCGATTAGACGCTAACACCACCGCCCCCCCCCCCCCCCCAAAAAAAAAAAAAAAAAAGAGCATTTTTGTTTCCCGATTAATTTGCTACACTTGATGTTGGTCCAACGAGGGTTGTCACGTCATCCAAAAAGAAGGGTATAATGGAAACTACATTTGCTACCGAATTGCCCTTATCGCATTATGTTCTTTCTTTTCTAGATAATGTGGCAGCCCACAATTGGGCCGTAAGTAAGTAGGGATGGCAACAAAACAAGTTAAGCGGAAAACCTGACCCTATTGAGTTAGGTTTGTGTGGAATTAGTTGGTTTGGACGGGTTTAGAATTTACAAAATAAATCCGATTGGATTTGAAAAGGGATCAGGATTAGCCTAACCCGACCAGACCAAACCCGAGTACATATATGTTATTCTGCCGTTTGATAATTTACTCGGAAGTAATTTAGTATCATATTTTATGTTGTACCGATACTACATTTAAGGAGATAATACAACTCATGGCTTTTGTTTATAAATTTTCTATAACATATCATGTTTAATTATCAATAAGTTCATGATGTTTAACTGATTGTAGACTTGTAGTTATACATATTTATTGTGGTGTATCTGTTTAATTCATTCAATGTATATATATTTAGTAAAAACATAGAAACTATTGTTTTTTGTTCTAATGAATTTAGATCTCAATATGTTCATTGCTTCTCTTAATGAAAATAAGTTTAGTTCAAAATATAATCAACTAGCTTGGACTTGTTTTGCATAAACATAATTGGGATGGGACGGGATGAGTTTGGGTTTCTACAAGTGTGAGTGGGATGGGTTTGAGATTGATCATTCAAATCCGACACGGTTTCGATAAGATATTTCTTAGCGGTACGAGGTCTGGATGGGTCGACTCGTTGTCATCCCCAGCCGTAAGTAAGTGTGACAAATGAATTGGGTGTTAGCAATGCTATCACCAAATAAGTGATTATATGTGTTTAATTCTTCTTCCAAAAATAGGAAATAACTATATTAATCTATATAACATGGCACGGCAGTCTACAAATTGACTAAGAAAAAATGAAATAATAATAGGAAATAACTATATTAATCTATATAACATGGCACGACAGTCATCGTTAAAATCTGCAGATTTTGCTTCGACCATTTGACCCTCTTAAAGTTTTGGAATTTGATGAAAATTTGTGAGGATGATCATCTTACCCTAGACAACACCCTCACCAAATTTCATCAAATTCCAAAACTTCTAGGATGGTCAAACAATGTATCAAAGCAGCAAAAAACGCTGCTTTGATAGGCAGCATCCCATTCCTCATATATATATATATATATATATATATATATATATATATATATATATATATATATATATATATATATATATATATATATATATATATATATATATATATATATATATATATATATATATATATATATATATATATATATATATATATATATATATGGGTCAGGTTAAATGGACACTGTTTTTTGCACTCAATTTTTTACATCGATTTTCAAACCATTAGATAGAGGTTTCAGAATTTCTTGATTTTTTGTGAGCATAATCATCTTGTCATAGATAACACATCCGCAAAACATCAACACATTCTAAAGCCTCTAGACTTATTAAATGTGCTCTTCAAATTAACGATTAAAATGGACGGTCGATAAAGCCTTTTAGTTTTGATGTACTTGGAGGCTTTAGAATGCTATGATTTTTTGTGGACGTGCTATCTAGGATAAGGTGATTATGCTCACAAAAAATCAAGAAATTCTAAAACCTCTATCTAATGTTTTGAAAATCGGTGTAAAAAATTGAGTGCAAAAACAGTGTCCATTGAACCTGACCCTATATATATATATATATATATATATATATATATATAGAGAGAGAGAGAGAGAGAGAGAGAGAGGAATGTTATAGTGAGCTATGAGCTACAAAAGGAGAAAATGAGCTACGATCATTTTGACCATCCTAGAAGTTTTGGAATTTTGTAAATATTGGTGGATGTGTTATCTATGGTAACATGATCATCCTCACCAATTTTCAAGGAATTCCAAAACTTCTATGGTCATCAAACGGTAGAAACAAAATTAACGGTTTCTACGGACGATGGATAAAGCTTTTACCGTTTGATGATCCTAGAAGTTTTGGAATTCCTTGAAAATTTATGAGGATGATCATGTTACCTTAGACAACACACCCACCAATTTTCATGAAATTTCAAAACTTCTAGGGTGGTCAAAATGATCATAGCTCATTTTCTTCTTCCGTAGCTCATAGCTCACTGTAACATTCCTATATATATATATATATATATATATATATATATATATATATATATATATATATATATATATATATATATATATATATATATATATATATATATATATATAGAGAGAGAGAGAGAGAGAGAGAGAGAGAAATGCTATAATGCAGCATGCGGTAAGTGCGGCACTGTACCGCAGCTGTCTGATGCACTGCTGCGTGCATGTGATGCATGCAGCGCTTGCATCAGACGGCTGTGGTGCAGTGCCGCACGCACCGCATGCCGCAGCATAGCATGCCCCTATATATATATATATATATATATATATATATATATATATATATATATATATATATATATATATATATATATATATATATATATATATATATATATATATAAACAACTGAAGGTTTTTTGGGGGGTACAGAGAACAGTCCAGATCTGTCTTTAGGAGGGAGATTCAAATGAGGGAGTAAGATAAGCTGATGTAAGGGTGAGTGTGATTCATCTGGGTAGGGGAACGATTGAGATTGAATATATAAAGTTAAGATGGAGGGTCTGGATTGAGGAAATGAATAAATAAATGGATGAAGTATCAGATTGTAAACAAATATAACTTTATAATATATTGGAGGACTTTGATGTAAAAAATTAAGGATACATTATGTATTAAACCTATTATTCACTTATTTTTCTATCAATGGTTAATTTTCTAGAGTTGTCACCTATGCGTGGTCCCCCCTCCCCGATAATTGCACTTAGCCTAAATAATAGAGATCTATCTTTTGGGTCCAACTACCCATTGCATTGCAGCGTTCATTTCACACATCACACACTGAGAGAGAAAGAGAGAGCACCTCTCTCTCTCTCTCTCTCTCTCTCTCTCTCTCTCTCTCTCTCTCTCTCTCTCTCTCTCTAATCCAACTTGAATTACTACTCTCAATCCTACCAAAAAAAATTAGCAAGCGTTAATTACGACTCTATTCCTATCAAAAATATATTTAAGACTAAACCATTACACCCTCCCACTGCAATATGATTCATTCGTCACAGCCGCACAATGCAACACAACCCAATCGTGGCCTGCCATGTCGTTCAAAAGAAATTTCTAAACCAAGTGCACTTTTCTATTGGACGACATGGAAGGCCACAATTGGGCTGTAAGTAGTAGCAAAAATGCTCTCCCAGCAACCCGTTTCACACATCGAGAGAGAGAGAGAGAGAGAGAGAGAGAGAGAGAGAGAGAGAGAGAGAGAGAGAGAGATCAATTTTTTCAAAAATAACTCTCACAGTTGTCCGTTTCACACACAGAGATACATAGGTTTTAAACCGTCAGTTTCACACACCGATAGAGAGATAGAGAGAGAGAGAGAGAGAGAGAGAGAGAGAGAGAGAGAGAGAGAGACATCGGGCAACTTATCCCTCTATCGATCTCTTATTTACTCCATCTCGTAAAAAAAATCTCTTAATTACTCTCTCTCTCTCTCTCTCTCTCTCTCTCTCTCTCTCTCTCTCTCTCTCTCTCTCTCACGCTTGCAAGCAATCCCTCTCACATTGTCCATGATCCCGATCAATTGGGAGTCACCCCACGATCTCGATCCATCCAACCCTAATTGATTGTTATCGGAGTGTGTGAAATCCCAATTATAAAATCTATTAAATCGATACCTAATCGTCTGCGATCAGTGAGCACACCTGTTGCTCGGTGTTTAAATCGATCCCTAATTAAATGCCATTTGGGCCTGAGTACGACTCACCGCTCGGGTTGGGTGTAACAGACGATTGTGATTCAATTTGGCTTTATCCTATCCAAGCTAGTGCCATTTTTTTTACTGTTGGGTGTTTTGCTCTGGATGCTGAGTGAGACTATAACTCTGAATAGAGAGATGTCCGATTATATTTTACACATAACCACAAGTGTATTTTCGCCACTAATAGATTGCACACATCTTGAAACAGCCAACTTGATGTTGCATGCTCACAATCATCGGTTGCACACACCTTGACCCATAAAATGTATCTTTGCTACTAGATTGATTTGTTGTATTTGCTTATGGTCCAATCACAGTGTGCGTACAATGGGACTACACTTGCAGCAGATGCCATTATCCCTATGCCCTTTAAATAGATGATGCGGCACTCCGTGATTGTGCAGTAAGCAAATACATCAGAACAATCCGACAAATTAATGGGCAATCAACAAGGTAGAATGATCGATCCAAAGTCAAACTAGCTTGAGAGAGAGAGAGAGAGAGAGAGAGAGAGAGAGAGAGAGAGAGAGAGAGAGAGATTTGGGGAGCGGGGATCAGAAAGGTTGAATCCAAAACTGAATCACAACCGTTCTTTTATATGTCATTTGGGGCTAAATGTGATTCACCGGTCGGGCTGGGAGTAATAGATGGTTGTGATTGAAGCCAAAACTGAATCACAGTCGTTCTTTTGTATGCCATTTGGGGCTGAGTGGAACTCGGGCCGTAAACGGACCACAGTGATCGATGCCAAGTTAGAAAGAGAGGGAGAGAGATTTTTCAGAAGCGGGGATTAGATAGGTTCAAGCTAAGTGTGATTCACCGATCGGGCTGGGTGTAACAGACGATTATGATTGAAGCCAAAATTGAATCACAACCATTTTTTTGGAAGCAATTTATTAGGGGTTTAATGTATATGTATCTTTTCGGGCTGGGTCTTAGCTCAAACAAACTATTTGTTAAGGCTGGTGTTTAAAAGTATCTTCTATAAATGGCTTGTCACAAACTCCCCTCCCCCCCCCCCCCCTTTCCCTTTTTTTGAGAAACTGAATTGAAACCTTTCAAATGCTAAAAAAGCAAGTGTGATTGTGTCCTACCAATTACCAAACTTTCATCCAATCAAACATCTAAAACATTGTAGTAATATTCAGCAAAAATGCACGTAGCCGCCGAAGGTGAGCGCGCCCTCACCGAAGGTGACCACTGTAGTGCTGACAAGAACGAGTGTAGTGATGGAAACAGTCGATGATGGTAGTGGTGGTGACAGTGATGGAGGATGTGAGAAATTCGAGGATCGCCTGGGGTTGTGTTGCTGCCAGGGGTGACCGTTGCATTTCAAAAAAAACCCGAAGCCTGCCACGGAATATTATTACCTTCCTCAAAAAATTGTCACTGCTCACGAAATATTGGTATTTCCCTCGAAATATTGTCGCCGCTTTCGAAATGTTTTGTTGTCACCTTTAAAATATTATCACCTTCCTTGAAATATAGTCCTTGCCTTCGAAATCTTTACGTGCCGATAGGCACGAGCATTACTAGTCTATATAACATGCTACAACAATTTAACAAAAAATTACAAAGTGAGCTATGCTGATTAGGACACTTCAGACCGTCCAATCAATAAAAATATTACACAGAACTGTCCATAAAAGAAAATCCTGTTAGCACCAAGCAATATCCCCACCTCTTAATTAATCCCGTTATTCCTGCAGCACGACCCCACCCTCGCCTTCACCAATCACCCCCCCCCCCCCCCCCCCCCCACCTCCACTCGGTTCGTTTCTCTCGATCGCACCCCTCTAGTTCGTCTCTCTCTCTCTCTCTCTCTCTCTCTCTCTCTCTCTCTCTCTCTCTCTCTCTCTCTCTTTCTCTCTCTCTCACTCTTTCCCACAATCTCTCTCTCTCTCTCCATCTCTCTCTCTCTCTCTCTCTCTCTCTCTCTCTCTCTCTCTCTCTCTGTGTCTGTCTCTCTCTCTCCCCCCCCATTCTGATCTTTCTCTCTTCCCACGATCTCTCTCTCTCTTTCTCTATCTTCCCCACGATCTCAGAATACGTGCAGGGTGGTCGCAATCTCTGGTTCATGCGTCCCCTCCCTCATCTGCACGCTCTGTGCACCTCTGATCAACGCCCCCTCCTGGCATTAGTGATTGGTGATCTAGGCTTTCTCTTCCAATGCAGCTGCCATAGGATTTCATGATTTCTTCTGTTCTGTTCTAAGTTCTCCATAGGAGAGAGTGGGTCGAACATTGAGCGGATGTCAGATCGATTTCTCGGGGGAGGCTCGGATATCCCTCTGCTTGACACCATCAGCTACCCCGTCCACATGAATAATCTATCCAAGCAGATCGGTGTTCACTTCACCCACTTCCTTTATGAACAATTTTGGGTTTTTTATTTTTTTTTTGATTAATTGATTGGGTTGCATGTTATCTCTATAGGATCCAGAGCAATTGACGGCGGAGCCGAGGGTGGACAGATCTTACACCGTGTCAAAGATCGACGAGCATCTGAGCACAAACCTCGGAATTCTCGGTGACCCTTAATCATGTGTCCAACGCCCTATGAGGATAAGATCATTTGGGATGTTGGCCATCAAGTGAGGATCGGATGAGCAATGAACTGCTCATTCCTTAGGTATTTTTTGGTAAATTGTTGGATTTTTGGAAGACAAGAACCCTTAGATTACAACAATTTGGGATTTGGGAATAAATAATTGAGAATTTAAAATTTCTTTCTTTTATTTCTCCTTCAAGTTTTCTTCGCTCAATCCCATTGAATTGCTCATTGCTATAGTTTTTCTGCAATCGTGTATTGGTTATGTAGACTTTTAATGTCTTTTTCTAGAAATAATTTCCACAGGAGTTCTTCAATGTGATCAATGAGATTTAGATTTAGATTCATGAATGTGCACCTATGTAGGCAGAGTATTGATGTTTGGTTCAATTTCTCTCTCCGCACGAGTTCTTGAAATCCTTCGTATCCTTCCGAGTACAAAGAGGCCGCTGACGATCCTCGACCACATCAGTGAAGTTGTTGAGCCAAGCCAAGCCAGTAAGAGAAGGACCATAGATTGATACAAACTGAGATCTCATTGATTAAACTATGAACCCATGTTATGCTTCTATTGTATTTGTGCATGCTTCAACTTGGCTTAAACTTTGTCTTTGTGCATGCTTTCTCATTGTATCATACATTCAATTATTGCTGATCAATGCTATTCATATCGAAACTTTTACCGATTCTCTCATATAGAATGACGTGGTATCCACTCACAGCATCCCTTTGTCTGCCTGTCCGAGCTAAGCGTGATTCACCGATTAGGGCTGGGTGAAACGGATGACTGTGATTGTGACACAGCATTCTGTGAGTCAGTGAGAGATTCGGAAAAATCTTTTAGAAAAAACAGTATTTTATACATCATCCCCCGTTCTTTTCTTCTTTTTTTTTTTGAGAACCCCTCCTAAAGGAGGGAGGGTTTGGCCCCCCCGTTCTTTATTATCTCCTGGGTTATTTAATACGGTCCTGTTACATAAGGTGTCCCGTACCATAAGATGGCTCGAATGATTCATCTACAGCCATCAGTTTGGGTAAAGTGTAATTCACATGTCGAGTGCCATCAGACGGCTTTGATGAATCATGGTCGGGTGGTGATAGTCCCACGGTTGGGATTACCATATTATGTAAAACATGTATGAAAGGACCCCCGGAAGAATGAAATAGGGTCCTTTGACACCTTTGCATTTGCCGACTAAGATGCATACACATTCCGAAAGAAATGGGTCTTGTTACGAAGAGAGGGGGAGAGAGAATAGGATTGGGGAGAAAATCTCCTTGTATTATCTCATTAATCTCACTATCATTACATAAGACTACCTCTCTTTATATAGAGAGAGAACACACACCATTACGTTACCACAACCGAGGTGGGACTAATAGAATACTAACACACTACATCTAATACCCCCTGTCAAACCGATGTAAGGTATAAACCGACATCAGTTTGCTTAATAAAAGGAAGGAGAAAGAAAGAAAAAAAAAATTTACATCAAATAACCCTTTTTTTTATGCTGTAAAGTAAAGATAGTGCCAGGACGACCTGCAAGCAAGTCGTCCTGGAAACCCGATTGACCTGCAAGCAGGACAACCGGGGGAACCCGGCCAACCTGTAAGCAGGTCAACCGGGGGAATTGACAATGATCACTAAGGATCGGAGCGAAGGAAGCCAACGGTGATGGAAGCCGGCAATAAAGGAGACCGAAAGGAGAGAGATCGGCTAAGAAAATATGTGAATGTGTGAGACCTCATAAGAGGCAAGCACCCGGCCGAAGCAAGCACTTGACACCTCTTAGAAGATCTCAATCATCACAGACAAAGAAGAAGGAAAAGATGAAGAATCGTAGTTCTGTTAGGGTCACAAGACCAAGGAAAAGAAGAGGATCCGAAAGCCGGCGCAAGAATGACCGGAACGAGAGTGGATCCAAAAGCCGGCACAAGACAAGTGTGACCGGAACAAGAGAGGATCCAAAAGCCGGCACAAAACAAGTGTGACTGGAACTAGAGAGGATAAAAAAACCGGCACAAGACACTTGTGACCGAAACGAGAAAGGATCCAAAAGCCGGCACAAAACAAGTGTGACCGGAACTAGAGAGGATCAAAAGATACCGGCACAAGACTAGTGTAACCGGAACGAGAAAGGATCTAAAAAGCCGGCATAAGATAAGTGTGACCGGAACTAGAGAGGATCTAAAGGTGCAAGGCGGATCGGTAGGGCGCAGAGCGCAAAAATACCAAGGCGCAAGGGCACAGAGCGAGGCGATGGGACATGCGAATCGACAAAGCGCAAGGGCATAGGGTGCAAGGCGGGCTGACAAAGCTTAAGGTGCAGCGAACGGCAGGCGCGGGACGCTAATGCAGCCAGATCAAACGACTTAGGGCTTCGGCAGCCAGCAAGACCGATGGGCGCGGGCTGGAGCGAAAGGAGGAGCGGCAGCTCGAGCGCAGGGCCGCAAAGAGAACACACACCATGGTACAGAAGGGCCGGATCGGGTGGCGAGATGCTATGAGCACAGGATCTGGGCGGCGCAAAGATGGCTGTGATCATTTATATAGAGAGAGAAGATCGGAGCGAAGGCGCTAGGGGGGGTTCGGAGACGAGGTCGACGCGAGAGGTTGAAGATGACGGCATCGAGAAAGCGGGCACGAGGCACAAGGACAAGAAGTAGACAATAAGTCCTTAGGCAAGGTGTGCACTACCTGGACACGCATGGACGTGCTGGGACACACTCGACGAGATGTCTCATGGCCAAGTCATCTAGGACACACATAGGAACACACGATAGGGACGCACATGTGGACACACTTGCATGGACATGCAGGGTCACACTCCCAAAGAAGTAGGGACAACAGGGCTAGGTGTAGGGGACTCACGTGTAGGGACAAACACATGAGGGCACCTCGACCGAAAAGTAGTCGGCGCGATGCAATCGGGTTTGCGCACAGCGGGAAGACAGGTTGTGATCGGGTGAACGGCACGGGCCGGCACGGATAAAGAAAGAGAGAAAAAAAAAGGAAAAGGGGATAAGAGAGATTATCGGATGAGAGAGAGATAGAGCAGATAAGGAAAGAGAGAAAAATCGAGAGAGAGAATGGAGGAGAGAAATGAGAGAAGATCGGATCAGAGAGAGAGAAGTCCGGGAGAGAGCGAGAAAGTCGGAGACGGGAGAGATCCGGAGATCTGGCCGGCGGGGGCGCAGGGCCGGCGGGCACGGCGGGTCCGGTGGTGCTGCAGATCTGGCCGGCGCGGGCGAAGGGCCGGCACGGGGTCTTCAAGCAGGCTGGCGGGCCAACGGGCGAGCTCGAGGTCGACGGCGACAGGCGGTCGGCGACAAGGGCGGGCTTGAGCCGAAGGAGGAGCGACAGCTCGATCCCGGCCTCCCAGGGCCGGGATCGGGAGGCATAGCGGCGAGGCGCAGGGCCGGTGCAGGAGTTGACGGTGCAGCCGACGGAGACGCAGGTGCCGTGGATCTCCTTGATGGTGCCGGAGAGGTCCTTGGCCATGGATCGGGGGCGCATGACGCGTGCGATCTCGACGACGTCGTCGTGTGACATGCTGCCGGGACGACGATGAACTTGGCCTGCTTGTTCTGGACGATGAGCTTGACGGTGACATGGAGGCCCTTCCAGGCCTTGGCCATCTCCTTCGTCGATCTTCTTCGGCGAGAGGTCGAGCGGACCGATCTTCGGGGCGAGGGAGCTGGCGGTGCCGACCTCGCCTCCAGTGATCCGGACATAAACGTCCACCACCTGCGACAGATCGAACTTCGGCGGGATGGCAGCGAGTGGGGGAGATCAGGAGGACAGCAAAGCAGGTTGCGGTTGATGAAGTACTCGGACCCGGGGCTGTGGCCGGCGCTGGTGGGGCTGGAGACGGACAGCCTCAACGTGGCCGGCGAGCGCGAAGGTAAGACCGGCAGTGCTGCGGGCTCGCGAGATCAAAGAGAAAAAAAAAATTATTGTTCCCGGCCTCCTCGATGTCGTCGATGACGACCGAGGAGGCCAAGGTCGGAGAGGAGAGCGTCAAAACCCTAGGCCAAGAGGGTTGGCTCTGATACCATGTTACGAAGAGAGGGGGAGAGAGAATAGGATTGGGGAGAAAATCTCCTTGTATTATCTCATTAATCTCACTATCATTACATAAGACTACCTCTCTTTATATAGAGAGAGAACACACACCATTACGCTACCACAACCGAGGTGGGACTAATAGAATACTAACACACTACATCTAATAGGTCTCGTAGCATTTTCACTATGTTTTTTTTTTAAAAAAATTATTATTTTTATATAAAAAGTATATTTAAAATTATAACATGGTTGGTCGGTCCATGGGGTGTCGTTGGCTGGACGCAACGGATCGACTCGAAGGAGGGTGATCATGGCCGTCAAAGTTGACAGAAGAGTGTTTTTTTATATATAAATATATAATTAAAATTAGAAGCTACAGGTCGACCCAGTGTTGACTGGATGCAATGGGTCGACCAGCAAGGGTGTTGGTGGTCCACAGGGCAATGGCAGGATGCGGCGGGTTGGCTAGCCGGAGAAGGCGGAGGAGTGTCACTGTTTATGTTTTTGGAAATGTTTCTATATAAAAAACATTTAGAAGCGACGGGTCGACCCACGAGGTGTTGACCAAACGCAGCGAGTCGGCTTGCAAGGCATTGGTTACTTGAATAGTACTGGAGGGACGCGATAGGTCAGCTTGCCAGAGGCAACAAAGTGTTGCTGCTTGCCGATAGGCACATAGATTACTATATTGGTTGCATGGGTATGTTGGGTGCGTGTTTTAAAACCACACAAAAACCTTGGGTTTTAGTCCCATATCGGTAAGGGGAGAAATCCCTTACCAACTTAAATAGGATTGCCCACTTCCCCCCACTAGATATCACACTAGAGGAGGGGCTCCACTAGCTTACACGCGCGCGCGCGTGCGTGCCGAGCCGAGCCGGGCTTGGGCATGGGCGGCGCGTGTGTGTGTGCGCCCGCGGACCCGGACACGATAGCACCTACGAAATGGGCTGGTCCGCACCTGCCCTCTTTTTGTTTTTTGTGTTTAAGTCCTCCACCATTTATTAAATTCCTTTTTGGCTACTAGCCGTTTTGCATGCGACCCGTTACTGCATGCTAGCCGTTACAAGGCTGCTCTCTGCGAGCTGTAACGTGCGAGGTTAATGGGCTTAATCGCAGCCCATTAACCGCTCCCCTCTTTCAGCCCTCTATTAACTGCCCGAGGCCTATATAAGGCCCAGTGCATCCATAGAGATGGTACACTCCGAAAATCGGAATTACTCTCTGCCTCTCCCTCTCCCATTCTCTAAAGCTCATGGCGTAGTGCTGCCCTTTTGCTCCGAAGAGACTCCCTCTCTCGGACCAAAGCCCTGCTGCGGTGCTGCCTCCCTGCTTCGAGAAGTTCTTCATCGAGTCGCTGGATTCCTGAAAGTACATCGAGGTTCGCAAAGCCTTCTTGGAGTTGTGCCGACAAGAAGGAGGTCGCCTGACCGAGGTCGTCATATCTCCGAGAACCATTGCCACGAGACCCGCACGAGGGGGGCAATAAGTTTCTTGGGACAGTGCCTAGCACGTTTCGACCACAGGCCAGAGTTTCCAACTCTACTTTTGTCCTATCATTCTAAATTAATCAATTTGCATCTAATAGAGAAACCTAAATAATTAGAGATAGATTATTTCTCTCTTTTAGAAAAGTTCGACAAGGTGAATGACGGTTCCATAGAACCCGCTCTGCCTTGGCAAACAATTTCTAAAAGAAATTTGTGATATGCCTTTGCTTGCAAATATTATAATTGCTAAAATTATTTAATATTAAGAATTTGATTCCTAAGTTTGCCAGTTTAGAACGATTAGATTTCCAACAATCCAAGAAACTTATCGTTTTAATTTAATCGTTCATAAGTTATTTTCTTTGTAACGTGCTCACTAATCATCTGTTAGCCTACGTGATCATCTATTAGACGTTATTCCATGCTACCTATTAGTTGCTACTAGTTACAAAATTATTTTCTACAAAAGTAAATTAGAAGCATAGATTATAGAAAAGACTAAAAGTCGTCATTGGAATATTCCACTGCCTACGGTGTCTAGAAAGGTTTGTCAAACCGGCATTAAATTGCCTAAGGTAGCTTGGTATTTGAGCGAGCCTAGTGCTCCACCTCCTACCTGGAGCCCATCTGGCCATTAGGATTTGGAAGTTTCATTTGGACTTCTAAAAGTCGAATCTATCTAGGTGTGCTTTAAAATTGACAAAACTTTTTTTCAATCCACAGATTTCAACTACTTACTTTGGTCCAAAATGGCCTCACTAAACCGTGAAACCCTTAGTGCCAAACTCGAAAAGTTTGACGGGTCTAACTTCAAGAGGTGGCAGAACCAGATGCGATTCTAGCTAACCACACTTGGATTACTGTCAGCCATAGGTAAAACCGCACCAGGAGTATCCAATGGGTCTAGCCAAACTCGTCGTACCCGAGCCTCCACTTCTCAACCAGAAACTAAACCAACTTCTGGCATTCCCACCAGGACCCCAGAAGAAATCAACTACCATGGCCTGTTAGAATTGATGAGGTCTACAGCTCGTAAAAACCTATAGTTTAGCTATGTATGGTTGATAGTATAGGATTGCATAATGGTACGTACCTTAGTACGTGTTCTGATTACAGAACAGAGACCCATGGCTACATGGTAATCCACTTGAGTGGGAGACTCAAGGGACTGGTCTCATGTAACCTAAATACGTTTGCAGCTCTGATTAGGGTTGGTCGCCCTATCAGGATAAGCTGTTGGGATGATAGAGCGTGGGTGTCTCCACCACGGTCATTACCAGGCACAGTGTCTGTGGCCGAACGGAACCAACACGATGCACAGATCGGTGAGCAGACACCGGTGCACTAAACCGTATTTCTGCTTAGGGTAAAACGGTCCTAAACCCTGAGGAATCATGTCTGGTGGACTAACCAGTTGTGTGGTGCTTTGGCGCACCAATGTGTGAGGATCCGGATGCAGTGATCCAAAACCACGGTGTACTGGGTTACCCGGCTGGCGTTGCATCAGCGTGTCACTCCTGCAGGCTATCCACACCCCTAACGGGAGGTGTGTTCCTTGGTCTGATCTATGTCGTATTAAACCCTGGCCAGGTGGTCATCAGTTGGACTGATGACGGATCCGGTTGCTCGTCAGAGTAATCGGAGGTACGATGTATGTGGTCAACCTGGAAGGAACCAAGTCATATGAGCACTCGAGTCTGACGGTATTCTCTATCGCTCGAGTTGCATCATGGCACCAGTGGAGGGACAGCGGGTTTACCATACTAAGCGGAGAGCAGGGGTATGAGGGAGAACATAGTAAGTCCGGAGGAATTGGAGTGCAGCCTGCGTCGCACTCAGGGTGGCTACGCAGGTTAACTCGAACCCTGAGGATCGATGGTACACTCGGGTAGTGTGTCGATCGAGTCTAAGTTAGAAGCCATAAACCCTGGTCCCTGAAGGTTCCACCTTATCGACATTATGTACGGTTCTTACACCATCTCATCAAAACATAGAATGCAGTTAGAGGAAGCGAGAAGTCCAAGCCTACGCTCCGTGAGTGTTTCGCACTAGTGCACGGTAGATGCGTAACTACGTGTGTGCACTAAAGGAAAACCCTAGGTTAGTGCAGAGACACATGTAGCAATTCCTTGTCATAAGTGAACTTTGCCACATGGGTGCGATGCACCGGGACATGTTGCGAGTTGACTAGTTGACTTCACTAGGGGCACCCTACGGGAACCTCAGAGAAGAGTGAAATCACTGGTGCACTTCACTTATGTGTGCCTTGCAAAGTCTCGTACACGAGGAACGACCAACTAGTGTTATAAGGGCGTTTTGGTCATACCATGCATCACTATGTACTAGGGGGCCGGCCCTAAGTGTTGAGAGACTGGTCAAGGCCGGCCCTATTAGTTTCAGGAGGTTGTTGCCTCCGATGAAAGGGCCGGTCAAGAGGCGCAGAAAATGGGCTGGTTTTGACCGTTTTCGAAAACAAAGATAGAGATAAAAGAAGAGATATATAGGGAGAGGTTTGAATCAGTCAATCCTATCCGCTAGGCTTATCCGTAAGGATAAGGCCGACCCTATATAAGGCATAGGGAGAGAGGGGGGGACGAAATTAATGAGGCCATGCAAGCCTAGGGTCAGCCCAAGCCATGGGGAAGCCCTAGGCGCCCCCTCTTCTCTCTTCGCATCTCCTCTCTCGTCTCTCTCTCCCTCGCTTGCGCCATTGGATGGCGACTCGTCTTCCTCGTATGGTATTTCGTAGAAGGAGAAGGCTCATCGTATGGAGGCACTCAGAGATCCATCGACAAGGTGCCGTGCATCGTGTGAGATCGGGTGAACTAGAAGGCGTCTCCCGCAACCTTTTGCTGTCCAGAATCTGCACAGAAAATCAGTGTTGTTTCTGTGATTCCGGGATCTACAGAAGTCCAAACGATGTGACACTTGTTGCAAAAGTTGCGTCTCGAAGTTGGCTACCTGCAGTCCAAATTTCAGCCCAATCGGAGTTCAGGGCAGAAAGTTATGGCCGTCGCACCGAAGCTATGTCGAGCAGATCCGTAGCCCGTCTCCATCGACAAAGAAGAAATTTGTCGCGGTGAAAGATTCCGCACGCAGGTATGATCTCTAACAAGTAAATTTAATATAATTAGAACATGCATACATGCTAGATTGTTCTTTTGGGTTAGATCGTCGTTAGGGGTTCGCGTAGTTGCCATGCTAGTTTCATACACGCATATGTAGATCGTTTCGATGAAAATTTTGATATGTAACTCACACCGCTCACGGTCCTCGGACCTTCACTTTGCTTCCGCTGCGGGCCTCTACCATGGATTTATTTCCAACATGGCCTTCATAGGATCCTAGGGGCCTTATCTGATAGACTATATGATATCTACTATACCATTCAAAACCCTAAGGACCTATGGGATACCCTAGAGCGTAAGTATGGCCTAGATGATGCTGGAGTAAAATGCTTCAAAGCGTCTGGCTTCAACAGCTTCAAAATGGTTGAATCCAAACCCATGAATGATCAGATTCATGAGTTTGAGAATCTAGTTCAACACTTGAAAACAAATGGTTCCACCCTTGATGAAACCTTCCAAATAGCCTGTCTTATAGATAAACTCCCTGCTTCTTAGTCCGAGTTTTCTAAACACCTAAGTGATACCCAAGGTGACCTAACCCTAACTCAAGTTCTAAACTCTATTAGAATTGAGGAGCAACATAGGCTCAGGGAAAAGGGATCTTCTGAATCCAAACCCAAAGTCAACAACATAGAGAGTCAACCATCCAAGCCATTTCAAAAACCTAAACATAAGTTCCAGAAGAAACCCTTCCACCCTAAGCCTAAGCCATATACCAAGAAGCCCTACCATAACAACCATAACCCAAACCATCCCAAGGACCAAAAGAAGGAAGGAGTGTGTTGCTGCTATGTCTGCGGTCGGACCAATCATATGGCCAACCAATGCTTCTACAAGAAGACAGCACCACCTCCAAATCCAAGAAGAAATGGTCAAATGCCACCCGGCTCTCAAGTCAACATGGTGACCTCTGGAGCTGGTTCTTCTGGGACCGCTTTCAGGTTTGTTCTCTTCACCCCTGAAGTTAACATGACCTTTCAAGCATTTGATTGGTGGATTGACACAGGAGCTAACATTCATGTTTGCTCTGATCAATCTTTGTTTTCCACCTATCAGGTCTCAGGTGGAGGAGCTGTAAGCATGGGAAACAATGCTGAGGCTCGTGTGCTAGGGATAGAACGGATCGACCTGAAGCTGACATCGGAGAAGATCCTAACCCTGCGCAGAGTCTACCACGTTCCGGAGATTAGGAGGAATTTAATTAGTGGGTCTTTATTAATCCAACAGGGCTATAAACTTGTATTTGAGTCCAATGTGTAATCACCAAGGGAATGAATTTTATTGGAAAAGGATTTCTTTGTGATGGTTTGTTTAAATTGAATGTATTCAATCCTTCTTCTACTATTTTAAATGTTGAGTCTTCGGTCACTTGGCACCAAAGACTAGGTCATGTAAATTATAATTCTATTAAGAAACTCATGACCTTAAACATTATTCCTAAATCCGATACTAGGAATCTCGACAGGTATGAGATATGCGTAGAAGCCAAACAACCTAAGAAACCCTTTAAAACTATCGATCGAGACTCCCAAATACTTGAATTAATTCACAGTGATGTCTGCGATTCTGGGAGGACCTTGAGAGGTGGCAATAGATATTTTGTAACGTTCATAGATGACGCTTCAAAATATTGCCACCTATACCTTATTAAAACTAAGGATGAAGTACTCAGTAAATTTAAAATTTACAAAGCTCTGGTTGAAAACCAATTAGACGAAACCATTAAGATTCTTAGGTCAGACCGAGGAGGGGAGTACACCTCAAATGAGTTAAGTGAATACTGTGATGACTATGGAATACTCCATGAAGTCACAGCTCCTTACACTCCTCAATCCAACGGTGTAGCGGAGAGGAAAAACAGGACCCTAATGAACATGGTCAATTCCATGTTACTAAGCTCTGGAGCGCCAGAGAACTTATGGGGGGAAGCCCTAATGACTGTCTGTTTTATCCTTAACCGCATTCCTTTCAAACACAATGACTTGACCCCATACGAAGTATGGAAACATAGAAAACCTAACTTAGAATATTTAAAAGTGTAGGGGTGCCTAGCTAAGGTAAAAATCCCCGATAACAAAAGGAAGAAGATAGGACCTAAGACTGTAGATGTCATCTTTATTGGCTACGCTTCAGACAGTAACGCTAATCATTTTTTAGTGTTTAACTCTGAAATAAGCGAAATAGCCAATAACACCATAATCGAAGCAAGAGATGCTTCATACTTCGAAAATATCTTCTCTTATAAAACTAGGATCAATACTAGGATTAATACTAATAACCAGGCTTCCAGTTCTAATCAGGTAACTCAGATCGAACCCGAAGTCCAATTAGAACCTCAAGACCAGACTGAACCGGTAATCCAAACCGAACCTAGGAGGAGTAAACATGCCCGTGTAGAAAAAGTCTTTGATGACTTCTATGCACTTCTGGTGGAGAACTCTCCCTCCACCTATACAGATGCAATGAAGTCCATAGACTCACCTTTTTGGAAAGAAGCCATAGACAACGAGATCCAATCCATACTTCAAAACCATACCTGGGAACTCACCAATTTACCTCCTGGTTGCAAAACCATAGGATGTAAATGAGTGTTTAAGAAGAAACTTAGACCCCACGGTACCATAGATAAATTTAAGGCACGACTTGTAGCCAAGGGCTTTACCCAAAAACCAGGGGTAGACTACTTTGATGTCTACTCACCTGTCGCTATGATAACCACGATTAGGATCTTCATCGCCTTAGCTTCAATCCATAAGCTAGTCATACATCAAATGGATACCAAGACTGCTTTCTTGAATGACGACCTTAATGAGGAAATATACATGGACCAACCCGAGGGATTTACTGCACCTGGACAAGAGGGAAAGGTGTGTAAATTAATTCGATCCCTCTATGGACTTAAACAAGCCCCAAAACAATGGCACATGAAATTCGATGAAGTTATCTTATCCTATGGATTTGATATCAATTCAACGGATGAATGTGTATACCATAAAGTAGATGGTAATAAAATTATCATCTTATGTTTGTATGTTGACGATATCCTAATATTCGGTTCAAACATACAAATCATAAATGATATCAAACACTTTTTGTCTCAAAACTTTGACATGAAAGATCTAGGACAAGCCGACGTTATTTTGAACACTAAGATCATTAGGAAGGATAATGGTTTAGTGCTATCCCAATCCCACTATGTCGAGAAAATTCTTAGAAAATTTTACGACCCCGATTGTCAACCAGTATCCACACCATATGATCCAAATACCCATCTGACAAAGAACACTGGACTACCTAGACTACAGAGCGAGTATGCTCAAATCATAGGATTGCTAGGTTTTCTAGCAAACTATACTCGACCTGATATCGCTTACACGGTAAATAGACTTAGTCGTTATATGTCTAACCCGAATTTGTCCCATTGGAATACATTAGAAAGAGTTTTTAGATACCTTAAGGGAACCATATCATATGGTCTCCACTATAGTGGATATCCAGCTGTATTAGAGGGATACTCTGATGCTAACTGGATTAGTGACTCAATAGATATTAAGTCCACAACCGGGTATGTATTTCTACTAGGAGGTGGAGCCATATCTTGGAAATCCACCAAACAGACCGTTATAGCTAGGAGTACCATGGAATCAGAAATGATAGCGCTAGATACCACTAGCACAGAAGCAGAATGGCTTCGAGATCTTCTATATGAGATATCATTGATAGAAAAGCCTTTACCGGCTATATCTATCCACTGTGATTGTTGATCAGCTATTGATAAATGTAATCAAGAAAACGCTGATGTGAAAATAAATCGACATCTGAAAGTGAGACATAGATCTCTCAGATACAAGATGAAGAATCAAATAATTGCCCTAGATTTTGTTAGATCTGAAAAGAATTTGGCGGATCATCTAACTAAGGGCCTCTCTAGGACAGTGGTCTTAGAATCGTCGAGGGGGATGGGATTAAGCCCATAAGAAAAATCACCGCAGTAGGAACCCAACCTCACGGAGGTTCAATGGGTAGAAACAAACTGTAGTAGTGATTGAAAATGAGGAGCACTGAAAAATGCTCCCGTCCCTATGACGTCAGTGCTTATTAAAAGCAAGGGTTAAGATGAGTTTAAAACTCTTAATAAGTCCAAGACCCATGAGGCGGGGTGTCGCCTTGCTCACACCCCTATTAGGACTTACCTATATGTATGTCGTTGTGAGGCCGCAACTCTGGGACCAGGGCTGCTCCCTAGAAACATACAAGAAAAGATATCTGCGCAAGGCCATTAATAGCGCAACCCGCCTAGAATCATCGAAAACTAGGGGTGGGACTTGGGCGGGTCTGACCCGAACCCGACCCGCCCAATCCGAACAATGGACAAACATGGGCAAAGATTGTTAAAAACTTGGACGGGTTTGGACAAAAATAGATCAACCCGATTTCAATTTGGACGGGTTTGGGCACCGATCTCCCCAACCCGAGGAACCCGAGGAACCCAAAAAAGTGACACACTAAGGTGGAATGCTTTGATAGTTTTTTTTTATGGAAATCAAAGACCGCCTATTTGATGTTGAATGATAAGAATTAGTTTGAAATATGTGAGGATATGAGTTGGACTTTATGTTTTTGTTATGCAAATGAAAGATTTTTTTTATCCCATTCAAAAATCTATTCGATTTTTTTTACCATCTATTTACGTGCACAAGCATTTCTAATTGGACAACCCGTCCAACCTGCTTATTATTTTGTAAATTGGGCAACCCGAGCAACCCGAAGAACCCGAGGAACTAGAATGGGCAAACACGGGTTGGACTTCCACGGGTTCCCCGGGTTCCACGGGCAAAACGGGCAAAGGTTTGTGCAAGTCGGGTTGGGCATGGGCAGACCCTTCAACCCGCCCAACCCGCCCAAGTCCCACCCCTATCGAAAACTGTACTACGTGTACTACTTATAGAAACCCGATAATGAGGCTGGTTCAAGGCGTAGTCCACCAAGTCCTCACGGATGTATACAACTGTACTAAGTGGAGGTTCAAACCGGAAGGTACCTACACCTACTGCGTAGTATAAGGAATCCAGCAAAGTCCTTTTACTTTACATTTTGAATTTTTTAATATTTAGTGGTTTTAAACACATGTGGGGGATTGTTGGGTGTGTGTTTTAAAACCACACAAAAACCTTTGGTTTTAGTCCCATATCGGTAAGGGGAGAAATCCCCTACCAACTTAAATAGGATTGCCCACTTCCCCCCACTAGACATCACACTAGAGCAGGGGCTCCACTAGCTCACACACGCGCGCGCGTGCGTTCCGCGCCACGCCGGGCCGGGCTTGGGCATGGGCGGCGCGTGTGTGTGCGCCCGCGGACCCGGACACAATAGCACCTCCAAAATGGGTTGGTCCGCACCTGCCCTCTTTTTGTTTTTTGCGTTTAAGTCCTCCACCATTTATTAAATTCCTTTTTGGCTACTAGCCGTTTTGCATGCGACTCGTTACTGCATGCTAGCCGTTACGAGGCTGCTCTCTGCGAGCTGTAACGTGCGAGGTTAATGGGCTTAATCGCAGCCCATTAACCGCTTCCCTCTTTCAGCCCTCTATTAACTGCCCGAGGCCTATATAAGGCCCAGTGCAGCCATAGAGATGGTACACTCCGAAAATCGAAATTACTCTCTGCCTCTCCCTCTCCCATTCTCTAAAGCTCGTGGCGTAGTGCTGCCCTTTTGCTCCGAAGAGACTCCCTCTCTCGGACCAAAGCCCTACTGCGGTGCTGCCTCCCTGCTTCGAGAAGTTCTTCATCGAGTCGCTGGATTCCTGAAAGTACATCGAGATTCGCAAAGCCTTCTTGGAGTCGTGCCGACGAGAAGGAGGTCGCCTGACCGGGGTCGTCATATCTCCGAGAACCATTGCCACGAGACCCGCACGAGGGGGGCAATAAGTTTCTTGGGACAGTGCCTAGCACGTTTCGACCACAGGCCAGAGTTTCTAACTCTACTTTTGTCCTATCATTCTAAATTAATCAATTTGCATCTAATAGAGAAACCTAAATAATTAGAGATAGATTATTTCTCTCTTTTAGAAAAGTTCAGCAAGGTGAATGACGGTTCCATAGAACCCGCTCTGCCTTGGCAAACAATTTCTAAAAGAAATTTGTGATATGCCTTTGCTTGCAAATATTATAATTACTAAAATTATTTAATATTAAGAATTTGATTCCTAAGTTTGCCAGTTTAGAACGATTAGATTTCCAACAAGGTATGCACACGTGTCGGCCGTGTTGGGTCGAAGGCTTTCGATGTGTACTGCATCAAAGGCGCTCGTTATGTGTTATACTGAAGGCGCCCACTGTGTACCGATCGGCATGAGCTTTCATTAGTAGATCTATACAACACACACTAGCGTGTAGTCCAGAAATGTAACATAAGATGATAAAAGATATTTTTGGCCCGTCGAATCCAAATGACCAATGATGAATCCCATGCACCGACATACTATCATATTATCTCGTCTTAAATCTTCACCGTCCATTGCATGATCTTATCTTTAGTTTCTTGTACCATTAAAAAAATTCCATTTTCATTCTGGGCTAAAACCGAGCTGTCCACATTAAGGGTTTGCAGGATCCAAACTGAGCCGATCAAACCGACCTAACCAAACCAATCCGATCAAATTTGATTGGTTTCGACACACTCAATGGATGGGATCGGATTGGGTTTTTAAAAAACCGACATGATTGGATCGGTTGACAGATTTGTAAATTCAAAACCGACCTAAACCGAACCAACATATATATATATATATATATATATATATATATATATATATATATATATATATATATATATATATATATATATATATATATATATATATATATATATATAATATTTTATTAAATATACCATATGTCCTCATATATCCTTGCTACCAACAACCATTGCAATACTATAGGATAACAAGATTCTAATAGATGGGGGGGAGCTCAATAAGAACATGGTCCAAAGACTAAACCGACCATCCAATCCAATCCAAACCGACTTTAATTGGATTGGATTGGATTTTAATCTTAGTTCGGTTTGGATTGGATTAAAAATCCTCAAACCAAGATTGGATCGGTTTGGGTTTTACCTAAATAGATCGGTTTCGAACCGATACACAACCCTAGTCCACATAACATTTTTTTTTACCCATTGATTTGAAAACTTCCATTCACGACTGAACCCAAACCGTCCCCGAGAGCATTTTTTTTTTAACCCATTGATTTGATGCACTAACTTACTACCCAATGGTGCCATTAAAAAAAAACTCCCATGTAAAAAAAATCTAATCATGATGAACATTCCATATTTTTTACCAATTGATTTGTTTACAGCTCAATGGTGCCATAAAAAATAAAAAACTTCCAATTAAAAAATAATTCATTCTTGATGAATATTCAATTTTTTATACCCAATTAATTTGCTGCACTTGCTTACAGTCCAAACGTGCTCCGCCACGTTGTCCATTAGTAAGACCACTATATTGGGCTGTAAGCTAAGTACAGCAAATCCCACCGTCCCTTTGCAAGACGTCTGAGAAGAATTACCTCCCTCAAATTCGTTCTGAGAAGATCAAGAAAAAAATCATGTCCCGTTCTGTGATCACAACACCACTTTGTCCCCAAATGAGAGTCAGCATGAAAATCGAGAAAGAAATCACTAGGGGTGTTCATCGGTTTGGGTTGACCCGTCAAACCGAACCGAACCGGTCTATTTGGTTCGGCTTGGATCAGGTATTTTTGACCGTTCGGTTTGGTTCGGTTCCCAAAAAAAAAAAAACCCGCTATGGTCGGTTCGGTTCTGGGTTGTGAGTTTTTTAACCCGAACCAACCCAACCCGAACCATTGGTACTATAACCTCAGTAGTTACTCTATACAGTGTACAATCTCACTAACATTATGCATTATATAGTGGTGACCTCAATTACCACCATTCGATGCATTCAAAACTTTCAAGTGTTCAACAGTGTGATGAAACTGAAAAGTGAAGGGTGTTACCTACATAATTACTAGTACCCCCAAATCCCAACTTATGAAATATCTCAAAGTGAAAAATTAAGGGTGTTAAAAGCTTAAAAATGAAATCTAAACCAACTCAGCGGCTTAACCATTCACACCTCACGGTGTGATGACGAGCGATTTGAAAGACCCGCAGAACCAAACCGAACTTTTTCGGTTTGGTTTGGTTCGGTTTTTACCAAGGAATGGTTTGGTTCGGTTCCATTTTCTAGAGAACCGATCAACTTCAGTTCGGTTCTAAATTTATCAAAAAACCGAACCAACCCGAACCATGAACACCCCTAGAAATCACGTCCCATGATCCCAGCACAACTTTGTCCCCAAATTCATTCCGAATTCGTCCCGAGAATGAGATCCGAATTTCATCCCCAGATTCGTAGGCGTGAGAAACACGAAAGAAAGATCACAGCCCCTAATCACACTTTCTTGCCCGTGATCAGTGGCCCCTGATTTGGCTGCCGAGCAGTGCTTCCCAGCTTGTTTGTGGCAAATTCTGGTGAGCCGGTGGGCCTCTAGCGGCTTGTAGCCTTCCGCCCTGTGTGGCGCTTGTAGGGTCCGGTTCAGACTACCATTAGAACCAGAAAAACATATATAGCCCACTAGAGGATAATAGGTGATCCAACAGGTGACCACCACGAGGCCTAAATCAGAGGCCCCGGAATAGCCGACCACCTCTCAGAGATCATCCCGGTAGAGGCCAAGCAGGTCCAGCGTCGCATCAACTACCGGCTAGCCGACTCCAGGCTGAATTGAGTCAGGCTCGCTCCACGGCGGTCTCAGTAAGGCGGTCAAAGCTCTGAAAACTGTAGGAGAATCCTGATTACTGGAGAAGATCATGGGGAGCATCAAGGGATCACTTCATCACTCCAATCATTGGACAAGATTATAGCGATCGATCACAGCACAACGGATCAAAGAGAGAGGTGAAGCTCTTCATCCCTGCTATTTGATTGCTACAGGTGCGCTACAAACTGAACGGAACATATTAACCAAAACAAGATTCACAGTGATGGAGAATCAACGGTCAAGGTTAATCGAACAACAGGGCATGGTAATTGACGCATTTTATGTACGACGATGCAGCTCGCACGAAAATTTCACAAGAGGTAGTAGACAATACTTGCATCCATGCTCAAAGTAAAAGAATATTGGAATCTTATCCTCAAACAAACAAGTCCCTGGATTGCTCTGCAAGCGTTACCTGCTGAAGACTTCGACAGCTGGCTACCTGATGAGTCTCATTCTCCTTCGCTGAGGATCGGAACAATCAAGGGCTTCATCTGTGCTAGATATACAATTGCCCACCTACCAAACAAAGAAGGAAATATAGTCACAAAAACATAATAGAAGATATGCTTGAAGTATCACAACTGACTGAATTGCTCGCTCTTTGCGAATCATGGGAAAACTTGTTCACTTCTAGAGAAATATGTAAACACTTAGGCTGTGTTCTTTTCCTCGGAATTGGAATTCTCAGGAAATGGACACATTCCCATATTCTAACCATAAAACCACCGCATACCAGAGATTTACAAATCTTCCCACATCTGTTTCTGTATACAGGTACATGCTTTCACCATGAGAACAAGGGAGGTATTGTGGGATTTAAGAATCTTAGGTGTTTGGTTGAGAAATGATCTCACACAAAACATGGGCTTTCATTAACCAAGGAACAGACAAAACCACCACATACCAGAGATTTACAAATCTAAGGAGTTTTTAGATACAGGTAAAACCACCACATACAGAGAATCTTCCCACATCTGTTTTTGTATACTAGTACACGATTTCACCATGAGGACAAGGGAGGCATTGTAGGATTTACAAATCTTAGGTGTTCGGTTGAGAAATGATCTCACACAAAACATGGGCTTTCATTTCCCAAGGAACAGGCAAACATACAAGCCTGTTTTGGGAAGTACATGGGAATGGGTCCATTTCCTGAGAATTCCACTTCCAAGAAAAAGAACATAGCCTTAATGAAAAGTGGAAAACATGATTGAAAAATATGGGGAACATTCTAACTTTGTCTAATCAGATTCTACATAGAGCGTAACTCAAGTGGGACAGTTTAGAGGCTACTGAACTGACTGACTAGGGAGTTCTGTCCTTTAACAGTTACATGTGACAACGAAATTGTGCAGGAAAACTAAAAACACTGTCTTGTTGATTGTCTGTATGATTTTGTTCTAACTAATGCGTATTCCCTAAAACTTCACCTCCACATCACATTTCATGATCATTTCTTGCTTCCGATTCCCATGTCACTTTCCACATACTTTCTATCCTCATAGCAATATGATACAATGTTAAACAGATACCAGAATATGCATAATGTTTAAATCAAATAGAGAAATTAAGGAATTGACATTCATATTTGTAGGAAATGGGCCCCAAGGCTAATAAAGATGTGATAGATCGTCAGTACAGCCAAATAGGTCGAGGATACCGTGCTGAGGCCCACCAAAAACAGAAGACAACCTAGAGAAAGAGGCATTACGGCCCTGTTTGGATAGGATTATGAGATTCTTGGAGCCCAGAATCCCAAAAAAGGACCCCGGTGCCCGGAGCCTTGATTTTGGGTTCCGGAAAAATGACTCCCAAGAGCACGTTTTGGGCTTTCCGAAGAAACACTTTTCGGGATCCGGTAAACAGATTATCTTTTTTAGGGATTTTGGGCTCCTCGAATCCCGGATTCAGAGCGTATCTAAACGGGCCCTACAATGACAATGCCCAATGGGGGTATATTGTTGATATTGGATGCCATTTCGATTTAGAAGCTGTTACCGATATTTATCATCTCAGAGGAGTTGTCTTATTGATAATCAAGTTGGGTGGGTGGCTCTCACCAAAGCAATTTAAACATGTTTTTCTTTTAAAAAATTTATGGAGATGGTGATCAGCTAAGAATAGGGTCATATCTATGACCTTTTTAAAATAATAAACCTCTCCAACATGCATGTGCTCGGGTGAAATTCAGTGTCACATGCACCGAGGACACACTACCGAGATCTTCCAGTTCCCCATCACGGTTTTTGTTTCATTCATGAGACAATTTTTAGAAAACAAGTTTAATTCAAGGGTATTCTAATTCAGATTCTTCTAGATTCCATCCAAAGCATGATCAGAAGTCCGAACTCTGCAAAAGGGGCGGTCATAGTTCATCAATTGGACCTGGATATTCCCTACCTACTCCATGGGGAGGGAGACTTGGTCTCGACCTCGCCAAGTGTATGGGACCAAAGTGCAGGTGCAGATGCTAGAGCCCAATTCCCATTCTGCACCTTGGAATTCATGCAATTGATCCACCTTGGGATTCATGCCTTAATTCACGAGATTTGTGTCATGAATTCGACAGAGATTTTCCGGGAAATGTGCATTTTCTCACCGTGAATGAGGCCCAGCCTCAGCCTTTGCTCTGAAGCTCAATACTTCACAGACAAAGTTTCAAGATCAGAACATGGGAACCCAGTTCTCTGTTATAGAGATTAGAGAGTGGTGCTCTCTTCACTGTGTAGCCACTTGGCTGGATCACATATAGCTCTCAATTCTAGAGGGCCTTCTCTTCCAACATTAGCAACTACCAGCAAAAATCAAATGATTTGAAGAAGGAACAAAACCAGGGAGAGCAAGAGCTTTTGCTCGAATTGTTTTATTCCTAGGAAATAGACACGTACGAGAGCTTTTGCCGGAAGATGCTAGCTAGCTCAGCTGGTAAAGTCTCTTGGTGGTTGTACCAGACCTGGGATCGAATCACATCTTCATTGAAAAAAATTATCGGTAGGGGTCCAAGCCTTGACCCTGCTCAGATATGATATTGATGGATTTCTCCAAAAAAAAAAAGACATAGACATGCGGCCTGAGAAAGGCAATTGCACATACAGCTGGTAGCTCGCATGGGCTTAGTTAACCATGCCCAAACAGTTGTCCTACAGCTTTAAGCTTGTTAGGCCTTATTGGGTCCTAGTACAGACATTGGACATCTGGTTATCCACAATATAGGCCCAAGGTCACCTGACCTAAGCCCAACAAGTATGAAGGCATTTATGGCTTGTGGGATTTCTGTCCATTGGGAACCTCTTCGGGGCGGGTGCATGACAGCTCCTGCTTAATTTGCTAACTATATGCACACTCGTGACTCGTGAGCCGACTGGCTTGATCGAAAGGACACGCATAGACTGGGGTCCACTTGGCTCAATCAAATGATCATATGCATGTGGCGAACCTAAAAAGACCATTGAGCTCAAACTCAGCACGTGAATTTCACACACAAACCTGAGCACAAGAGCTTCAACTCTGCATCTGATTAGCATGTTTTGACTCGAGGATCCATTGGTTGCATCTATGCTCATGACGAGCACGTGCATACACGATCCCTTGGCTCTAACTGTACAAGGTGCACCCGAACGGTCCCGACCAAGCTCCCGATTCAAACATGAAGTTAATCGAGCTCACCCTGTTCAATCGACTCGAGGCGGACCAAAATGGGTTAGACTGGTTCAACTGAGCCAAATCAAACCCAAAGGTCCTTATTTAAGCATGAATTGAACTAGATTCGAGCCGACAACAAGCGATCTTGAATTCATATCTCAAGTTGACACAGGTGTGCACCCTAGTTGATACCAGGACTGAGCCAAGGCCAAACCATGTCAATCTTTGGTTGCACCACGGAAACCCATCATGGGGCAACTTAAAACAACAACTCAACAACGACGACATCAATGCAGAGTACAAAGTGTGTTTACAAAGTCATCAATGCATCCTATAGTGTGCTCATTATGCTCTTTGGTCCACAATAACGCCAACTCGTGCATGTGTGGTTGAATGCTTTAGAATTATTTTAGGAAGAATACTTGGCTCTACAACGGTGTGGAACAACCCGACTTCACACCGGTGACGTGGCCAATATTTATAGGGGCACTACCTGGTGGTCCCCTTTGCCAGCAACGCCCTCCCAATGATCCTCAACCCAGCCTGGTACTGGGAATAATAGGCGACCCATGCCCTACCCTATTAATACTTGACGTCATTGTTGTCAAGGGGCGCGCCTAGGCGCCCGGAGACAGCTAGGCCCCAGTGCACCTAGGCGAAAAGCACTACGCGACAGCCTAGGCGCACGCCTAGTTTTAGGCATTGATTTTTGTTTTTTTTTTAAGTAAAACCCAACCCGCCCTCATCTTCTTTGTTCATTTTGTTGTTGTATACTTGTTTATACTATATGTTCATTGTGTTGCATGCATTTGATTAGAATATACTCAATTTTATGTTAGCAAGTGTTTGTATTATATTTGTTACTTTAGTTGTTTACTTGTTTATACTATGTATGTGTCATTGTGTTGCATGCATTTGACTAGAATATGCTCAATTTCATATTAGTAAGGTGTTATTTTGCTGCCTATTACATATATACCTACAAATATAAACTATACATATATACCCGTACCTGGAGGATGGCTATGCACATAAGGCCACGCCTAGGCTCCTAGGCTCCATTCGGACGCCTAGCCTCATCTTGACACTTATGTTTGACGCATCATCGGTGTGTCGAGCCAAGTTTTTTTTTAATTCTGGGAAAAATTTTCATGGAAAGAATTCAAGCCCATGAGCTATACTATGCACTACAAGTCCACTACCTGCATGGGCAACTTTTATTTTGTGAAAAAAATAAATTAAGTTAAAATCATTATTTTAAAACATCGTCTTCAAGAGAACATGAAAAAAGCAATGATCTCAAAGTATTTTAAAAGAATGAAGATATCAAAAGAAAACAAAGGATAAGAACTAGTTCCATGGACTTGAACCTACACGTAGTAAGTTGCTTCCAACCTACCAAGTAATAAAATGAATTGTCCTTGAAACTCCAACCTAAGTTGGTTATCTGCAAGTAGCATTACACACTAACTCTTTGTGCTCTGGGTAGTAGCGCAATCAAGACTACACCTATTATGGCTTCTATAGGAGCTCTAAGGAATGCCAACAATTACCATAGGCAACGCCCAACATCTCCATGCTCACATAGATAAGTACATCAAGGGTGGCTCTAGTGTTAGACCACCGTACTAGAAACTATGTCCTTGTGTAGTATTAATTACACCTTACTAAGGGTCACAAATATTGTAGTCAAATTTGGTCACATATGCAAATCCATTGTACCAATCCACATAGAATGAGACTGCATATACGGTTAGGGGCATACTTGACTGCATATACCTAGAATGGCTATGCACGATCATTTCTACCATTTGAATTTTAAGGATTTTCTTATCTCTTCATGGGTGAGAACTTATTTATACCCCGCACCCCACCCTCCAACTTTTCATCCTTCAAGTTCTGTAATTCTTCCCTTAACTATCCCCAAGTTGTTTACTCTCCTATTTTATAACTCTTCCCTAAGCTCCATAAACTCCCCCCTTAAGCTTTCTTATCACTTCTTCCACACTCTAAACGCACTCTAACATTGTTCTAAAAAATTGTCTATAAGCGGCCGCCTAAGCACTAGAAGGCCTCCCACCGCCCAGCCTAGTCCCTAGGCGGTGCAAAAAAGTGTTCCAGTTGCTAGGCGGGATCAGATGGGCCTAAGAGCTAGAATGTGTATAGATGCTATTCTATTGTTGGTAATCTTTAATTTATGGTTTGAATTGTACTAAAATCATGGATAGTAGGATATTATCTTATAATATCATGCTTGCATTTGTTCTTGTTAATCTTGAGTTTATGGTTATGTAAATGATATCTACTCCTTAAAATAGTTGTTGGGATAATCTTGAATTAATTGTAAACCATAAATATTATAAATAATAATTAAAATCTATACTATATACTAAAACGGAAGCCACTCTCCCGTGTTGTGACACGTGGACGTCTTCTAAAGAACTAAAATCCTTCTTCTATGTGTGAACGCGGCTCTCTTTTAAATCCTATTAAAAACCTATCATAAAGATGATAAATACTCATTCAAAGGGATTAAATGTTACTATCTCTCTCTAACAAGTGATGTCCTTTGTGCCAAATGACATGCATTAAGCTCATCCGGACATTTGATGACAAAAATGGAGTCCTCTCTTCCGTTCTATGACAAATGGACGACTTTAAAGAACCAGAATCCTTCTCTCATGTGTGAACGTGATTCTCTCATAAATCCCATTAAGAACCTAATATAAAGATGATAAATACCCCATAAAATTGTATTTAATGATCAATTGATGTTAATTAGAAAATTCATTAGTAATATCTTTTTCTCTCTTTAACAAGTGAATCACACTTGGATTAGTGAATCATAATCTCTCAAGATTGCACACTTATTCGGACGGTTGTGATGTTTTTGCTAAGTGGTGTGCATCAAGTTCATCCGGGCATTGCCCGGGTTTCTTACTAGTAATTTTAAAAATCCAAAACGCCTAAGCACCACCTAAAAGGCCTAGGCTCTAGAAAGCCCCCGCCCCCCACCCGACCCGATTAGCGCTTTGTAGATCATTGCTCTCTAAAACCCGACTACTTCAATGATGTTAAGAAAGAAGCAACTCTCTTCAAATTCCATTACAAGAAATTCATCCAAGCCAAAATCACCATGCAGGTCTCAAAGATTACAACAGTAGCAGGAACAAGAAAGATGCAGAGTTGCAGATAGCAGCAAATCCAAGCAATTAAAAAAATGCCGTAGAAAGGTGATAGCCTATGATATGGGGGACACCTCTAATTGAGCCCTCGGAGCCGTGTCAACCCGTGTCGACACGGATTCCCGTGTCCACCCGTGTCGACACGGATTCCCGTGTCCACCCGTGTCGACACGGCATGATACAATCGCTCTATGTTATTAAACAGAATGTTGTTTTTCTCTCCCTTCTCCAATCGGGTGAACAGAGGAAAATGGTAGACCGTGTAGGAGTCAAATTCCAAAGGGGTATTAATTTTCAATTTATATCAATTGCATAATTTTGTCAATATATATATATATATATATATATATATATATATATGAGGAATGTGACATGCGATAATCCAATTAGACGCACCTATAGGTTTTGGAATGTGCTGATTTTTTGTACATGTGTTATCCGTGCCATGGATAGAGCATACACAAAAATCAACACATTCCAAAACCTATAGGTGCATCAAATTTGAAAGGCCTTTTGTCGACCGTCTATTTGAATCATTTCAATCTTGATGCACTTATAGGGTTTGCAATGTGCCGATTTTTTGTGCATGTTCTATCCATGGTATGGATAACACATCCACAAAAAAATCAGCACATTCCAAAACCTATAGGTGCATCAAATTTGGATTACCGTATTTATCGCATGCCTCATTCTAGTATTCCTATATATATATATAAATAAATATATATATATATATATATATATATATACACCCACGTGTCTCAGTATCTAGCTTTTATGATGTTGCCGTGTCCAACTCCCGTGTCTGTGTCGACACTCGACACCCGTGTCCGTGTCTACAGATCATAGGTGATAGCAAAGTTTGACAGGGTAGTGAAAATGACTTGTAAAAGTGTGACAACTTAAGTGCAGGTTGTTGTAGGAACAAAAAACCACCACTTAATTTACCATACAGTGATGACTGGTGAGTAAAACAATTTAAACTATGATTAGTACGAAGCACCTTCTACATCAAGCCATGCGATTTTTCATTATATACATGATTTGATGATTCTTCGGTAATTAATTCAACGGACTGCACCCAGAGAAGGTTTAATTTATCATCCAAAGTTAATGTGGATGTTTGGGAAGAAATTTTCCATTTAGCTCAAGGAGGACCTTAGTTATGTGTCATTCAGAGACTAGTTGGACCAAGAGGAAGTAGAGGATCCAGACAATCACAAGGCCAAACAACTGTGGTCAGGGATGGACTACAAGGACACGCTTTTGCAAAGAAGAATTGAAAGACTAACTAGAGAGAATGAAAAGAATTGTGGAGGGTGGCATATCTGTCATAATTACAAACGAGTGATGTAAATTATCAAAGGTGTCAAAAAGCAGATTTGGTGATTGTTTACCAAAAAAATCAGTTATCAACTCTATAAGGGATTATACAATCACATTTCCATGTCAATTGACATGAGGCATTCATGTCGCACAATGAATGCATTTTACAGTAAAAATTTAACAGAGAATTAGGATCCGGCGTTTATAAAAGAGACAATGAGCAATAAGCCTCAGCTAACCATTAATCCTGGAAAAATAAGGACGCCACAAAAAAAACCCACCATGCATAGGATTTGGGGCAAAAAAAAAGAATCACACACCAAGGCTTCGCACCATTGAAAAAATTAGAGAACGTTAAAGGCTTGGGGAATTCCAACTCTAGTTTAAAAGAAGCTGAAATGGAGGAAATATTAGTTTCCAAAGGGACTCTGCCAGCAAATACCTCGTACATCAAGAGAAATTTTAGATGATACATTATGCACTACATCATTCTTAAGTGTTTAATATATGATTCAAGACTTGCACGTTTAATGATATTCATTAAAAGACATCAGTATGCTCGTGCAAACATGATGTTGCCCATGTGGTGCATACAAGTGAAAAATCTAAATACTATGAAATTTAAACTTGAATATCAAATCAAGTTACATCTTAAAGAAAATGAAGTTACATGGAAAAAGAGGGATTTTGAAAAGAAGATAAGGTGAAAATTATTAGGAGATATTTATGAGAGATACCCAGAATATCAACCATCCTATTAGATTTTTAATTTGAACTTTTGTAGGAAAAGGAGAAGTTCAAAGTGGAGCTAAGTTTTACACTTGGAGTTGCACTCCTGAAGAACCTCGAACATATGTTTTTCATCGCAAATATTATTCCATATGCTGAAGCAAGATTTTGAACCATATCCAACTTCGATGTGGCCAACTCTATGAGCTTGTTAGTCGTTACCACCCCATGGGACTAATAAGCATTACAGATCATCAGAGGAACCTTGCTAGTCCTTCCCAATATTGTCTTTTCACCACCCATCACAAGAGGCTTTAGTGGTTTATCTACTTCTATTTAAAACAGTGTCCATGATGAAATTTTAACTATTCTTAGAATGCGGCACAAGTTCCAAGCCAATTTATTTCTAGGAGATGGAGAAGCTATATTCTGCTACAATGTAAAGATTATAGTATTATACCATAGCATGGCAATCTAATAGAGTAACAAACATTGTTAAAAATTATCGCCTATCATAAGAAAGACACGTAATAGAAAGGTTGTGCCAAAGTATATCATTTCCTAGTTTAAGCAATTGAAAGCAAGATGAAAACTTACATCATCCAACAACACACAGTTGCCGTGGTAACCAAAGTTAAATGGAACCTGCACCGTTGAAATGCATCAATTAGAACAAATACTTTGAACTTATAATTCTCAAACCAAGTTCAAAGCCAAAGAAGTATAGATCCTTATAAAATTGAAATCTTTGGGTGTATCTCACAATCTCCTTACCATGCTCATACTAATCATAATCAAACATTCTATAAAGGAAATCTACCCACCTGGAGGAATAAGGTATAAAAAGTAAAAGGGTTTGACCACACCGCTCGGTTGCTTGGTGGTTGCGATGCATAAAAATTGCATCTTAAAAGCCTTAAACTTGAGACAAGTGCTTGTGAAATAGAAGCAGATCATACATGAAGAGATATAAGCTTAATTAAATTTTTATTTATAATTTTGAGGCAATCATAAGCCAAAATTTCAGTCTAGGATTATGCTTAGATTTGCTTTTAATTTGAACTAAGGAGTTCTGGTAGTTAAGGAATATGTTCGGTATATCTCAGATGTGATTACAGCTTAAACTAATGGTTCTAGCTTTAAATTCGACAAATCTGCCTAAATTTGTTATACATGTCTTTAAAGTAGCTTGAAAAGCCAAATCATCATCTAAAAGTGTCAACTTATCAAAAGAACACAATTGGTAGAGCCAGTGTTTAAAAACCCGAAACTCGGACTCGACTCGAAAGTCCACAGAGTCGAGTAACTCGAAGGATCGACTCAGGTGACTCGGGCATATATATATATATATATATATATATATATATATATATATATATATATATATATATATATATATATATATATGGTCCCGATCCAGTGAGAAACCTCTTATATGTGAAACCTTGTGCGAAACCAATCTAGAGGTTTCAGAATTTGATGAAACTTGGTAGGCATGCTACCTATGCCAAGTTGATCATCCTCACCAAAATTCATCAAATTCTAAAACCTCTAGGGAGATAAAATTTGATAATCAAATTAACAGTTTTTATGAACGGTCAGTAAATCTTCTAACATTTGATGCCCCTAGAGGTTTTAGAATTTGATAAATTTTGGTGAAGATGATCAGCATGGCATAGGTAGCATACCTACCAAGTTTCATCAAATTCTGAAACCTCTAGGTTGGTTTAGCACAAGGTTTCACATATAAAAGTTTCTCACTGGATCGGGACATATATATATATATATATAGAGAGAGAGAGAGAGAGAAAGAGAGAGGAATGATAAAATGCGGCGTGTGCAGCGTCACACCGCAGCCGCCTGATGCACTGCTGCGTGCATCGCACACACCGCAGCGGTGCATCAGGCGGCTGCGGTGAAACGCCGCACGCACCGCACGCCGCATCCTAACGCGCCTCACTCTCTCTCTCTCTCTCTCTCTCTCTCTCTCTCTCTATATATATATATATATATATATATATATATATATATATATATATATATATATAGAGAGAGAGAGAGAGAGAGAGGAATGTTAGGGCGCGGCGTGCGGTGCGTGCGGCGCCGCACCGCAGCCGTCTGATGCACTGCTGCGGTGCGTGCGATGCACGCAACAGTGCATCAGACGGCTGCTGTGGTGCGCCGCACGCACCGCACACCGCATCCTAACACCCCTTTATATATATATATATATATATATATATATATATATATATATATATATATATATATATAAGGGAGTTATTCATAAAACCTAAAAATGAAGGGAGGCAAAAAAGTATATGCAAGGGTATTATATTAAATGTTAGAGTATCTGAGGGAGTTATTTATAAAATGTAAAGAAGAAACTGGACTAGTTATAATAAAAATATTTGATAGGGGGTTATATACAAAAAAGATTTCTTTTTAAATCCACCGCACAACCTTTTCACCCCCTCGAGTGAAACCCTAGCCGCCCGCCTCACTGTCCCTTCTCCTTCCCTCTGCCTTAAACATCCCCTGTGCATACAGTCGAAGCCATCGGATCTCTCCCCGATGTCTTCTTCGCTGGAACTAAGCCACCGGAGCACAACCCATCGTCGGATATGCGTCCCCGATGACCTCTCCACTTGATCTAAGCCACCAAAGCACAACCCGCCGTCAGATCTGCGTCTCCAACAACAAGTCCGCTAGATTTGAGTCACCGAAGCACCACCCGCCGCCCGATATGCATCCCCGACAACCTCTTCGCCGGATCTGAGCCACCGAAGCACAACACGCCGCCATATTTACTCCCCTGACGACCTCTCTCTCAATTCTGAGTCACCAGGACCACGGAGGTTAGTTTCGATTTGAGCTTTTCGTCGAGTCAACTCTATTTCCTAGCGATCCGAGTCAACTCGGGAGAGTTTCGAGTTGACCCGGCGAGTTTTTAAACCATGGGTAGAAGTTTCAACCCTTGAACAACCTCAATTGAGTAAAGACATCTTTTATCTAAATATTTAATTCATTTTTTGATGAATAGGATTTTGTATTTCAAACAATCATTCAAATCCTTTAAGGGGGAAACACAAAAGAAAGGTTATGCAACGCAAAGATACTTTTGATCGGACTTATTCAAAAAATACATATTTGCTAGGCCCAAGCCTAGCTCATTGACATGCCTAATGTTGATCACCGATGTTCTAGCCTTCTAGCTCTTAGGCGGGCGATTTGGCTTTTAAAAATTATTTAAATTATTATTTTTATATTATTTATAATATATATGATTTAAAATTACTATAAATTCAAGATTATTCCAACAATTATTTTAAAGAGCATGTATCATTTACATAACCATAAACTCAAGATTAACAAGAACAAAAGCAAACATGAAATTATGAGATAATATCATAATATCTATGATTTTAGTACAATTCAAACCATAAATTCAAGATTACCAACAATAGATTAACATCTATAGACGTTCTAGTACCTAGGCCCATCTGATCCCGCCTAGTCGACCGTCTGGACCCGCCTAGATCCATCTAAGCAGTTGTATAGCCGTGCCTAGCGGCTTGGGCTGCTTTTCTGCACCGCCTAGGGGGCTAGGCTGGGGGAGGACCTTCTAGCGCCTATGCGCCGCCTAGACCGCTTTTTAGAACACTAGGCATCGTTCTGAATGGATCAGAATATCCCAGGAATAGATCTCATGGTGTAAGAGATTAGAGACCCCTCAATAGCCCCCGGGTTCAGATCCCAGGCTTCCATGGTGAGCAGCGGACATGTGCCTCCTAGACGTCCGTGGTGGGTTCCGATCAGCTCCAGCATTTGCAAGCATAGGATGCGGCGGTGCACGGATTGCTCCCGATGAAACGGTTATAGGGTTGCCCCCACAAGGAAGCCGCCAATGCGAGGATCCTCGAGGAGGCCGATGATAAGTCGCTTGATCGGAGCCATACTGGACAATCGAAACCATGTCAACTTGAGTGGAAAATTGTATACTTTATGTATGTTCTAAGCCATTGCATATGATTTTTTAATATAGAGAGAGAGTATATGTAAACTACCACACTCAACAGGGTTCAAATTAAAACAAGTAAGGTTATAATTTCTCACTAACAACAACTTGAAAAGGGTGAGATCTTGATTCTTGAGCAAACCATGTGAACCCACAGCCCACAAAGATCGCAGACCCAAAATCCCGAATCTAGCACGAGAGAGGAAGATCCAAGAAATTGGGTTGGGTGACGATGACCCAAAATCCTGAATCTAGCACACGAGAGAGGAAGGGGAGATGGGGGAGTAGGAGAGTGTACAGGTTGGTGGAGGGGCCTCGATTACAGCAGAGCCGGACGGAGAGGGAGGCGACGACGTCGGCCAAGGCGAAGATCAGGGTCGTCACCCAGAACCCCATGCCGGCGGTTTGGATCTCCACCGGCGCAAGCGAGTTTGGGGATCGCGGGGGCGGGTTCTGATTTGGGGAGTGTAAGGCGGACGAATGACAACCGTAGGGCTGCAACTTGGGCGGGTTGGACTCGAACCCAACCCGAGTTTTGGGCGGGTTTGGGCTAGAGCGTACTGGCAAAAGCTGACCCGGCCCGACAATCCGACCCTAACTCAATCCATTTATTAAACTGGACATGTTAGGGTTCTGCATTTACTGAACCGTTCGTAAACGAGCCAGCCAACCCGACCCGGCCCATCTAACCTACGTAATAGGACATGCTACCAGTTTCATACATACAAATGTCATTTACATGCACCCAAAACCAATTTCAAATCCGAAACACACTAACTTATGATTTTTCAACGCTTAGACTCTAAATTTATCAATCGGAGGTAAAATTGCTAAAATATTTAATTAGAACTCGCTCGCAAGTCCGAAATACGAAATAATTCCAATTATGAATTATCGGATACCGATCCGATCGAATCCAAATCAATTTAAAATATGAAACGTGCTAACTTATGATTTTTCAACGCTTAGACTCTAAATTTGTCAATCGGAGACGAAATTGTTAAAATATCTAATTAGAGCTTGCTCGCAAGTCCGAAATACGAAAAAAAATCCAAGTACGAATTGTCAGATGCCTATCCGATGACGATTCGACCGAATCCAAACCAATTTCAAATCCGAAACATACTAACTTATGATTTTTCAATGCTTAGACTCTAAATTGGTCAATCGGAGGTAAAATTATTAAAATATCTAATTAGAGCTTGCTCGCAAGTCCGAAATATCAAAAAAATCTAAGTACGAATTGTCCGATGACGATCCGACCGAATCCAAACCAATTTCAAATCCGAAACACGCTAACTTATGATTTTTCAACGCTTAGACTCTAAATTTGTCAATCGGAGGTAAAATTGTTAAAATATCTAATTAGAACTCGTTCGCAAGTCCGAAATACGAAATAATTTCAAGTACAAATTATCGAATGCCGATCCGATGACAATCCCATCGAATCCAAACAAATTTCAAATCCGAAACGCACTAACTTATGATTTTTCAACGCTTAGACTCTAAATTTATCAATCGGAGACAAAATTGTTAAAATATCTAATTAGAACTTACTCGTAAGTCCGAAATATGAAAAAAATCTAAGTATGAATTGTCGGATGTCGATCCGATGACGATCTGATCGAATCCAAACCAATTTCAAATCCGAAACACGCTAACTTTTGATTTTTTAACGCTTAGACTCTAAATTGATCAATCAGAGGCGAAATTGTTAAAATGTCTAATTAGAACTTACTCGCAAGTCTAAAATACGAAAAAAAAATCTAAGTATGAATTATCGGATGCCGATCCGATGACGATCCTACCAAATCCAAACCAATTTCAAATCTGAAACACACTAACTTATGATTTTTCAACGCGTAGACTCTAAATTTGTCAAACGGAGGCAAAATTGTTAAAATATCTAATTACAACTTGCTCGCAAGTCTAAAATACGAAAAAAATCTAAGCACGAATTATCGGATGCCGATCTGATGACGATCCGATCGAATCCAAACCAATTTCAAATCCAAAACACGCTAACTTATGATTTTTCAACGCTTATACTCTAAATTTGTCAATCGGAGGTAAAACTGTTAAAATATCTAATTAGAACTCGCTCGCAAGTCCAAAATACAAAATAATTTTAAGTACAAATTATCGGATGCCGATCCGATGACGATCCCTTCGAATCCAAATCAATTTTAAATCCGAAACGCACTAACTTATGATTTTTCAACGCTTAGACTCTAAATTTGTCAATCGGAGATGAAATTGTTAAAATATCTAATTAGAACTTGCTCGCAAGTCCGAAATACGAAAAAAATCTAAGTACGAATTGTCAGATGACGATCCGATCGAATCCAAACCAATTTCAAATCCGAAACACGCTAACTTATGATTTTTCAACGCTTAAACTCTACATTGGTCAATCGGAGGTAAAATTGTTAAAATGTCTAATTAGAACTTACTCGCAAGTCTAAAAAATGAAAAAAAATCTAAGTATGAATTATCGAATGCCAATCCGATGACGATCCGATCGAATCCAAATCAATTTCAAATCCGAAACATGCTAACTTATGATTTTTCAACGCGTGGACTCTAAATTTGTCAATCGGAGGCGAAATTGTTAAAATATATAATTAGAACTTGCTCGCAAGTCCAAAATATGAAAAAAAAATCCAAGTACGAATTATTGGATGCCGATCCGATAACGATCCTATCGAATCTAAACCAATTTCAAATCTGAAACACGCTAACTTATGATTTTTCAACGCTTAGCCTCTAAATTTGTCAATCGAAGGCAAAATTATTAAAATATCTAATTAGAACTCGCTCGCAAGTCCAAAATATGAAATAATTCCAAGTACAAATTATCAGATGACGATCCGATGACGATCCCATCGAATCCAAACCAATTTCAAATCTGAAACGCACTAACTTATGATTTTTCAACGCTTAGACTCTAAATTTATCAATCGGAGATGAAATTGTTAAAATATCTAATTAGAACTTGCTCGCAAGTCCGAAATACGAAAAAAATCCAAGTACGAATTATCGGATGACGATCCGATCGAATCCAAACCAATTTCAAATCCGAAACATGCTAACTTATGATTTTTCAACGCTTAGACTCTAAATTGGTCAATCGGAGGCGAAATTATTAAAATGTCTAATTAGAACTTTCTCGCAAGTCTAAAATACGAAAAAAATCTAAGTATCAATTATCGGATGCCGATCCGATGATGATCCGACCGAATCCAAACCAATTTCAAATCCGAAATATGCTAACTTATGATTTTTCAACGCGTGGACTCTAAATTTGTCAATCAGAGTCGAAATTGTTAAAATATATAATTAGAACTTGCTCGCAAGTCCAAAATACGAAAAAAATCCAAGTATGAATTGTCGAATACCGATCCGATGATGATCCTATCGAATCCAAACCAATTTCAAATCTGAAATAAGCTAACTTATGATTTTTCAACGCTTAGCCTCTAAATTTATCAATCGGAGGCAAAATTGTTAAAATATATAATTAGAACTCGCTCGTAAGTCCAGAATATAAAATAATTCTAAGTACGAATTATCGGATGCTGATCCGATGACGATCCGATCGAATCCAAACCAATTTCAAATCCGAAACATGCTAACTTATGATTTTTTAACACTTAGACTTTAAATTGGTCAATCGGAGGGTAAATTGTTAAAATATCCAATAAGAACTCGCTCGCAAGTCCAAAATACGAAATAATTCCAAGTACGAATTATCGGATGCCGATCTGATGCCGATCTGATCGAATCCAAACCAATTTCAAATCTGAAACACGTTAACTTATGATTTTCAACACTTAGACTCTTAATTATAGAAATAAACTATTTTTTTAACAAATACATGTTAATTGAAGGATATGCAGCGTCAGGGGATAAGAGCACCAGGGTTGGTGCCGGGCGGCGTGGGGTGGTAGAGCTAGGGCACGCAGCTTTTCTCAGTTTTGGATTGTGTAAAAATAATTTTGTAATAAATATCTGGTCATTTTTTGGTCTTGTATATAATTGTCTGATATTGTGGTAATATTTCGTAATTTGTGGTAATATTTGATAAATTGTGGTTATTTGAAAAATTATGGTAATGGTAATTTGTGGTAATATTTGATTTAGTCAATTATGATAATATATGTGGTATTGTTGTAAATCACAGGAATTAAATAAATTATTTTAGTAATTTTTTTTAAAAAAATCATGTTTTTTTACCGACGAAAGTTATAAATTCTGTCAGCAATATTCTATATTAATTTTTTTAATTATTTATATATTTCCGACGGAATGTAATTAGTCGTCGGTAATAATCTAATATATTTTTAATTAAATATTTATATATTACCGACGGACACAAAATATTCGTCGGTATTGATTAATACCGACGAATATTTTGTGTCCGTCGCCGATTTTTTCCGACGCCTTATTTCCTGACAGACAAGCGACAGAATTGGCTTCCGTCGCGATAAACCTTTACCGACGGAAAATCAACTTTACCGACGGATATATTCCGTCGGTAAAAACTGTTCGAAACCGAACCGTGGGATCATAGAATCGGACCGAACCGAACCATATAAAACCGGTTCGGTTTTCTGATTCCACTAGTTTTTGGTGCCCCTAGCTAGAAGTTAGAATAGGTCCATCATTGGAGCATATAGTAATAAAAAAATATATACTTTAAAACCGATAAAATAACAAGTAATCCTAAAGCTAGATACATGACACAATTGTGGAGATCAGCAGTGCTCGTTGCATAATGACCCGACCCGCATCACCCATATTACCCGACCTGTGAATGATGCATATACATGAATCGGTTCGGGTCTGATAACCAGCACCCAGAACCGGGAACCGAACCTGTCCTCTACGGTTTTGCACTTTGAAAATCAGACCGAGGTCTCCATGCTTCATTAAAAAAAAAAATATTTCCTTGGTGCCCATAAATATGCTAAGGTTGTTGCTCTTTGCACCCATTAATAAGAGCACCCAACTAAATTTTGAAATTTGGACTCCTTGATGGTGTTATCCAACTCTTTGGATGTTTATTCTTTGCTTTTGACCTCGTAGAATCCCAGAAGTAGATTATGGGCTTTTGAGCTCTTAGAATCCTATTTTCGGGAGAGCCCAGAATCCAAGAAGTCTGTTTGGCAAAAGCTGTTTGTATGTGAGATTTTTGAAGTTGATAAACCGGTAAATTCCGTCGGGAGTCAGATAGAAAAAGGGAGGGAGAGAGATGAGACATTGAGAGGCAGAGAGAGATGAGAGATCGAGAGGATTATGAAGCACAACTCTCGTGAGAGGTTTTGTTCGGACTCTCCGAAAAAACAAGATTCGGGCTCATAAGTCAAAAGCCTCAAAATCAAGCTCCAAAAAAGTGACTCCCAGAATCCCAAATTTGGGCTCTCCGAATAAGCAAAAAAGTGTGAACCAAACAGGCTTTTGGGCTCCCATAATCCCAAAATCCTGAGCCAGAATCATATCCAAACAGCCTCGTACTTTCCCCCGACCTGGGATCCAAAACAGTTCTAAGGAGTCTAGTTGGGCAGAGTACGATGCACATGTTTGGGTGCCTACACTTAGGGCTGCAAACTAACCAAGTTGTATATGAGCAACTAACGAACAAGCTTGATAAAAGGCTCATTCGATTAATATTTGAACCAAGCCCAAACCTACCGCTTAGGCTCGCTCCAAATTATGAAAACTCAGCTAATTTGGGCTCGTGAACATGCTCGTTTAGGGATCATGAGAAATCTCATGAATAAGCTCATAAAAGTCATGAATAGGGGTGCAACTCGGGTCAGGTTGGTTCTGGTTTGAGCCAACCCAGCCAAAATCGAATCGAACTAGCTTAGTTCTACCAAATTGGAACCCGAACCAATCAGAATTAAGCATAAACATGTGTGCGCCATGACGAATAGAGATCGGCCGCGCGCTTCGCTTGCCCGGAGGGCCGACCGTGCGCTTCGTCTGCTCGAGGAGGGCCGACTACGCACTTCGGTTGCTTGAGTGGAGGATGACTGCAACTTCGTCGCGGGCCGGCCTTGCACTTTGTCGCTGGCCGGCCGTGCGCTTCGCTCACCTGGGACAGGCCGGCCGTGCACTTCGTTGATGGCCGCCCGGGCGCTTCGTCTACCTAAGGAGGACCGATTGGACACTCCGATTGCCTGAGTGGAGAATGGCCGCAACTTCATCGCGGGCAGGACGCGCACATCGTCGTTGGCCGGCCGTGCGCTTCGCTCGCTCGTAAAGACCTACCTCGGGCAGAATCGTCCACCCTCAAACTAAAAGTCTCCTCCGAGAGCCCTTGACCCCCCACAAGTTGGGTCAAGCTAAAAAACCTCCCCCAAGAAGACCCGGTCGACTGAAGTTAAAGGTCGGTTGGGTGAAAGCTCGACTGGTCAAAAGACTCAATGTTGAGTATGATTGGTCGGTACTTTCACCTCTCGGAGAGTGGGGGTAAATCTTAAACGCCAACTGGTTAACAGACTCAAAGGGAGTATGACCGACAGGTGAAAAGTCCAGGTGATATATAACACCCTAAAGTGGGTTCTATCATTCGGTGGGAGCAAAGACCAAGGGGCGGTAAAGACCAACCGATCTAAATACTCAAAAGAGAGTATGACCGATCGGTGAAAATACACAGGGTGAAACACTCCTTATTGAGTAAAGACCAATCCGCAATAAAGACTGACCGGTTGAAAGACTCGACAAGAAGTATGACCGGTCAGTGAAGATGCGCGAAAGGTGAAACACTTAAGACCAATCCGCAGTAAAGACTGACTAGTCGAAAGACTCGATAAGGAGTACGACTGGTCAATGAAGATGCGCGAAAGGTGAAACACTCAAGACCGATCCACAGTAAAGATTGGCTAGTCAAAAAGCTCGACGACGTGTACGATTGGTCAGTGAAAATGCGCGAAAGGTGAAACATAAAAATCTCCTCCGAGAACACTTAACCCCCCACGAGTTGGGTCAGGCCAAAAGCCTTCTATGGGAGCACTTGATCCCCCACGAGTCGGGTCAAGCTAAAATGTCCTTCGAAAACACTTACCCCCCCTCGAGCAGGGTTAAATCTTCAAAGTTGCCCCACTCCTCCGAGCTAGCAGCACAAAAAACTGCTCTCTTCGTCGATCGAACACACCAAGGAGAAAAGGAATTTGAGACCAGTCGCTCAAAGTATGGGCAGAAGTTGACAGGTCACTCAAAGTATGACCAACCAGCCAGATTGAGGCAACCTTGCGAGAAACCCGTCGGTCAACAAAGGCATGAGGATTGTGCATAATGAAATTCTGAAAGCTGGATAGCCTGAGGCACGCATGGTGAGAAACGAGACAAAATGGTCCTGACCAGCCGGAGAACCCCAGAAACCGATCGATCAGCAGGGGGAACTTCTTGGTAATCAAAAACCATCCGAAAGACATTGTTGATAGGGGAGAGACAACCCGGCACGTTAAGACACGCAGCCGATTGTAGGCAGCAACGAGACACACGACCGACCGTAAGCAGCAATGTGACGCGCAACCGTCTGCAAGCAGCAGCAAGACGTGTGTCCGATGGAGGGCAGCAATAGGACGCACGGTCGACCGTAAGCAACAACGACACACGCAGTCGACCGAGGATGCCCCCACGAAATGCGCGACCCACCAAACAATGAAAGAAGAGGAAGAAATCTAGAGGAAACTCGAAGCCAATAGTGAAAATGAAGACCCTTGGAGCCTTATTTATAGGAAAACTTGGGGCCTTGAAGAGCCAATTCGCAAACCGAGAAGATATGAGAGCATATAGGGATGCCATGTGGCGTATGAATGAAGGAAACCATAATGACATCTATGATACTCGGTGCACGATAGCTGAAAATTGAGCCTCCTTCGGCACGCAAATCGGAGCAATCATGATGACATTGTTGTACATCCCCCCCGTATGGCGACATGCCTGGTGGAAAGAGAAATAATCCTGATCAGCCAAAAACTATATACCGACCAATCAGGAGGGGTATTGTGTGCAGCATGACGAATGGAGGTCGGTCGCGTGCTTCGTCTGCTCGAGGGAGGGTCGACTGCGCACTTCGGTTGCCCGAGTGGAGGATGGTTGCAACTTCGTCGCAGGCCGACCGCGTGCTTCGCTTGCCTGGGACAGACTGGCCGCGCACTTCGTCCGCTTAAGGAGGGCCGACTCGCTACAAGGAAAAGGTTTATTGCCGACGGATATTTTTATTACCATCAGTAATAATATTAATATTACCGACGGTAGTAAAAATATCCGTCGAAAATAAACCCTTAATATTTTACTAATATTTAAAATATTTATTACCGACAGTATTATTTTATCCGTCGGTAATATATTATTACCGACGGTCGTTATTATATCCGTTTGTAAAAATGATTATTACCGACGGATTAACAACATTCCGTTGCAAATAATAATTTTTTTACGTATATATTACCGACAGCCATTTCTTGTCCGTCGGTAGTGTATTTGTACCGACAGAATATTCTTAGTCGTCGGTATAGTTAATATTATTACCGACGGACATATTAATGTCCGTCGGTAATAAGACTTATTACCGACGGACATATTATTACCGACAGAAGACTTATTTCCGTCGGCAATAAGCCCTGCGATTTAAAGATGTTTTGATCCCTGGCCGGCCTTTGTTGCTCTCTGGATCCCCTCCCCTCCCCTCCCCTCCACTGCCCTCCCGATCTCCTAGCCTGCAATGCGACCTCCCCTCCCCTCCCCTCCAGCCGGCCATCCCTGCCCTCCCCTCCCCTCCCGGGCACCTCCGGCCTCCCCTCCCTTCCAGCCTCCCCCCTCCCGCACACCTCCGACACCGGCTCCTCCTCCGGCGATTCCTCCTCCTCCTCCTACTCCGGCGATTCCTCCTCCTCCTCCTCTGGCGACTCCTCCTCCTCCTCCTCTTCTGGTGAGTTCCCCTCCTCTTCTCCTCCTCCTCCCTCTTTAATTTGTTCCCATTCGAACCCTAAAGTTAGAAATTCTAGCACAATAATTGTTAGCTAGGTTTAGGGTTTAGGATTAGGGTGTAAGTGACAGTCAATCAAACTATAGGGGTTCTATGTATAATTTAGGGAAATTTTATTCATACCCCAAAAATCTGTAATTAACCCCCATTTCCAACAAACTTGAACACACCCCGTTTTCTTTGATCATGCCCCATTGTTATCCCAAAAATACCCTTTCCTTTTACACCCCACCTTGAATACACCCCAGTTAAATGGCCCTTTCCATCTTGATCATACCCCATTCGTTTCCGATGTTGAAGCCCCATTAGTATAGGGTACCTCATTCCTTTCCGATGTTGAAGCCCCACGAGGAGAGAGAGAGAGAGAGAGAGAGAGAGAGAGAGAGAGAGAGAGAGAGAGAGAGAGAGAGAGAGATGTCTCTCTTCTTTCTCCATTGCTAGAGAGGTTAGATCTCGTTTGGAGGAATCCGATCGGGAGAATCTCGACTGCAATTTCTTTCCAATTGCAGTTGATGCCCAAAAGGTTATGTTTTAGGTTTTAGTTGGATGTGAGGTATAAAATAAGGGTATAAATGATATTTTAAATTTGTGTGTAAGTTACTGTGAAACGGATGGGAGATGGAAGTTAGTTACAGATTTTTGGGGTATGAATAAAATTTTCCATAATTTATTTATTTTTTTAGCACCCCACAACATCTCATCGGTGGGAGGGCTAAGGCAACCCCCTACCAACACTTTTGCTACCCACCGCATTGGATCACGGCTCATTAGGAAGATTCACGTAGAAGATTCACGTAGAAGATTGTGTCACATATGCTGCAATATAGGGTTTGTTGACCCTTTATATGTATGAGCTCTGATTTCATCTTATTTAAGAGAAGGGTTTTTGTCATATTTGGTATGATCTTGGTTTTGTTCTCTAGTGACGTTTTTTGTCTGAGCCACTTCATTAATTACATATGTTGCAATCTATGCTTTATATTTAATTCTATGATTTCGTCTGATCTGATAGGATTTGTGCGATTTATGCTTTAGATTTGGTGCAATATAGGTTTCGATCGTTTTACCATATGCATGATCTAGCCTTTGCTTGGAGCACCATTTGTGGTTATTTTTACTTATACTAGACTTTTCTTTTATAACATACTAGTGCATGTCGTGCCTGTCGGTACTGTAGTGGTTAGGTTTAGGGTTTAGGATTAGGGTTAGGGTTTAGGATTAGGGTTTAGAATTAGGTTTAGGGTTTAGGATTAGGGTTAGTTTTAGGGTTTAGGATTAGGGTTTAGGATTAGGGTTAGGGTTATGTTTATTGTTTAGGTTTTGGTTTAGGTTATAGAATTAGGGTTAGACTTAGGTTTAGGGTTTAGGTTAGTGTTTAGATTACGTTTAGGGTAAGGATTAGGATTAGGGTTTATATTAGGATTAGGGTTAGGTTTAGGTTAGGATTAGGGTTAGGTTTATGTTAGGATTAGGGTTTAGATTAGGGTTAGGGTTAGGTTTAGATTAGGGTTAGGGTTTAGGGTTAGGTTTCGGGTTTAGGTTAGGGGTAGGTGAATATTCAAAGATTTAGGTTTAAATTTACCTCGAAATCATAATTCTCTACGTGTTATAGTTTATTAAAATTTTGATCTCAAAAAAATATACGTTGGTGTCTACTTACAAGGGATTATACATTTACATCTTTATTATTCTTTCTCATACACACAGCTGCATATAGACAGAGTGAGTGTGGTGGGCACCAGCGATGACGTGGCTTGGCAGCTCAGGTTAAGCACGCGTAATGTGAATCTCTTAATTAGAAGAGCATGGATTGAGATGGAACTGAATCGTATGTTGTTTCAAAAGAAAAAATTTTAAAATAGCATGTATAATTTTACAAATGCATAGATTTGATGATATCGATTGTGCATTTCAGAAAGAGAGATTCATAGTTTCTTAGAGCGTCAGATTGAAGAGCGAAACATGATACAAGATGCGACAGTTTGGAGAGAGCGCCAGACTGTACAACGTTATCGATTACGGTTACAGGAGTGGCGAAGGCGACAGGAGGAGTGGCGACGGCGACAACGACAGGAGGAGTGGTGCCGGCGACAGGAGGAGTGGCGGCGACGATATGAGGAGTGGCACCGGCGACAGGAGGAGTGGCGCCGGCGACATGAGTGGCGGCGATGACATGCTGCAGGTGTTGAGGCTGCAGAGAGCACGTTTTGGCGATGAGGATCTCACCCCCCAAAAACCCCTACAGATCCTATCTCTCTTTTGACTGGTGTTTTCTATTGTTTCGGATCAGGTATTTTTTTCAGACCTCATTAGACCACTGCATCTCTCTCTCTCTCTCTTTCTCTTATCTGCTTAGTGTGATATCATCATTTTTATTTTATATACTAATACATTCGGAGGATAAATTCTTAAAATATCTAATTAAAACTTGCCGATCCGATCCGATAGAATCCAAAGCAATTTCATATATTTGAGGGTAAATTGTTAAAATATCCAATTAGAACTTGCTCGCAAGTCCGAAATATGATAAAATTCCAAGTATGAATTATCGGATGCCGATCCGATGACGATCCGATCGAATCCAAACTAATTTTCAAATCCGAAACACGCTAACTTGTGGTTTTTTAATGCTTTGACTCTAAATTTATCAATCGGAGACGAAATTATTAAAATATCTAATTAGAACTTGCTCGCAAGTCCGAAATGCGAAAAAAATCTAAGTACGAATTGTCGGATGACGATCCGACCAAATCCAAACTAACTTCAAATCCGAAATACGCAAACTTATGATTTTTCAACGCGTAGACTCTAAATTTGTCAATCGGAGGCAAAATTATTAACTTATGATTTTTCAACGCTTAGACTCTAAATTAGAACTTGCTCGCAAGTCCTAAACACAAAAAAAATCCAAGTACGAATTGTCGGATACCGATCCGATGATGATTCGACCGAATCCAAATCAATTTCAAATCCGAAATACGTTAACTTAAGATTTTTCAACGCTTAGACTCTAACTTATGATTTTTCAACGCTTAGACTCTAATTAGAACTTGCTCGTAAGTCCAAAATATAAAAAATCCAAGTACGAATTGTCGGATGCCGATCCGATGCCGATCCGACCGAATCCAAACCAATTTCAAATCCGAAACACGCTAACTTATGATTTTTCAACGCTTAGACTCTAAATTTATCAATCGGAGGTGAAATTGTTAAAATATCTAAATAGAACTTGCTCGCAAGTCCGAAATACAAAAAAATACAAATATGAATTATCGCATGCTGATCCGATGATGATCCAATCGAATCCAAACCAATTTCAAATCCGAAACACGCTAACTTATGATTTTTCAACATTTAGACTCTAAATTTGTCAATCGGAGGCAAAATTGTTAAAATATCTAATTAGAACTCGCTCGCAAGTCCGAAATACGAAATAATTCCAAGTACGAATTATCGGATACCGATCCGATGACGATCCAATCAAATCCAAACCAATTTCAAATCCGAAACACGCTAACTTATGATTTTTCAACGCTTAGACTCTAAATTTGTCAATCGGAGACGAAATTGTTAAAATATCTAATTAGAACTTACTCGCAAGTCCGAAATACGAAAAAAAATCTAATTACGAATTATAGGATGCCGATCCGATGACGATCTGACCGAATCCAAACCAATTTCAAATCCGAAACACGCAAACTTATCATTTTTCAACGTGTAGACTCTAAATTTGTCAATCGGAGGCGAAATTATTAAAATATCTAATTAGAACTTACTCGCAAGTCAGAAATACAAAAAAAATACAAGTACAAATTGGAGATGCCGATCCGATGACGATCCGATCGAATCCAACCCAATTTCAAATCCGAAACACGCTAACTTATGATTTTTCAACGCTTAGAATCTAAATTTGTCAATCGGAGGTAAAATTGTTAAAATATTTAATTAGAACTCGCTCTCAAGTCTAAAATATGAAATAATTCTAAGTACAAATTATCGGATGCCGATCCGATCGAATCCAAACCAATTTCAAATCCGAAACGCGCTAATTTATCATTTTTCAACGCTTAGACTCTAAATTAGTCAATCGAAGACGAAATTGTTACAATATTTAATTAGAACTTGCTCGCAAGTCCGAAATACGAAAAAAATCCAAGTACGAATTATCGGATGCCGATCCGATGACGATCCGATCGAATCCAAACCAATTTTAAATCCGAAACACACTAACTTATGAATTTTCAACCCTTAGACTCTAAATTGGTCAATCGGAAGCGAAATTATTAAAATATCTAATTAGAACTTACTCGCAAGTCCGAAATATGAAAAAAATCTAAGTACGAATTGTTGGATGCCGATCCACTGACAATCCAACCGAATCTAAACCAATTTCAAATCTGAAACACACTAACTTTTGATTTTTCAAAGCGTAGACTCTAAATTTGTCAATCGAAGGCGAAATTGTTAAAATATCTAATTAGAACTCGCTTGCAAGTCCAAAATACGAAAAAAATCCAAGTACGAATTATCGGATGCCGATCCGATTGAATCCAAACCAATTTCAAATCCAAAATACGCTAACTTATGATTTTTCAAAGCTTAGACTCTAAATTGGTCAATCGGAGGTAAAATTATTAAAATATCTAATTAGAGCTTGCTTGCAAGTCCGAAATACAAAAAATATCTATGTACGAATTGTCGAATGCCGATCCGATGACGATTCGATCGAATCCAAACCAATTTCAAATCCGAAACACGCTAACTTATGATTTTTCAACGCGTAGACTCTAAATTTGTCAATCGGAGGCGAAATTATTAAAACATCTAATTAGAACGTACTCGTAAGTCTGAAATACGAAAAAAAATACAAGTATAAATTATCGAATGCCGATCCGATGACGATCCAATCAAATCCAAACCAATTTCAAATCCGAAACACGCTAACTTATGATTTTTCAACGCTTAGACTCTAAATTTGTCAATCGAAGGCAAAATTGCTAAAATATCTAATTAGAACTCGCTCGCAAGTCCAAAATACGAAATAATTCCAAGTACGAATTATCGGATACTGATCCGATGATGATCCGATCGAATCCAAATCAATTTAAAATCCGAAACGTGCTACCTTATGATTTTTCAACGCTTAGACTCTAAATTTGTCAATCGGAGATGAAATTGTTAAAATGTCTAATTCGAACTTACTCGCAAATCCGAAATTTGAAAAAAATCTAAGTACGAATTGTCGGATGCCTATCCGATGACGATCCGATCGAATCCAAACCAATTTCAAATCCGAAACATACTAACTTATGATTTTTCAACGCTTAGACTCTAAATTGATCAATCGAAGACAAAATTGTTAAAATATATAATTAGAACTTGCTCGCAAGTCCGAAATACCAAAAAAATCTATGTACGAATTGTCAGATGCCAATCCGATGACGATCCGACTGAATCCAAACCAATTTCAAATTCGAAACACGCTAACTTATTATTTTTCAACGCGTAGACTCTAAATTTGTCAATCGGAGGCGAAATTGTTAAAATCTATAATTAGAACTTGCTCGCAAGTCCGAAATACGAAAAAAATACAAGTACGAATTGTCGGATGCCGATCCGATGACAATCCGATTGAATCCAAACCAATTTTAAATCTGAAACACACTAACTTATGATTTTTCAACGCTTAGACTCTAAATTTGTCAATCGGAGGCAAAATTGTTAAAATTTCTAATTAGAACTCGCTTTCAAGTCCGAAATATAAAATAATTCCAAGTACAAATTATCGGATGCCGATCCGATGACGATCCCATCGAATCCAAACCAATTTCAAATCCGAAACGCGCTAACATATGATTTTTTAACGCTTAGACTCTAAATTTATCAATCGGAGACAAAATTGTTAAAATATCTAATTAGAACTTGCTCGCAAGTCCGAAATACGAAAAAAAAATCCAAGTACGAATTGTCAGATGCCGATCCGATGACGATTTGATCGAATCCAAACCAATTTCAAATCCGAAACACGCTAACTTATGATTTTTCAACGCTTAAACTCTAAATTGGTCAATCGGAGGCGAAATTGTTAAAATGTCTAATTAGAACTTGCTCACAAATCTAAAATACGAAAAAATCTAAGTACGAATTGTTGGATGCCGATCCGATGACGATCCGACCGAATCCAAACCAATTTCAACCCGAAACCGATCCAAATTTAGTCAGGTTCACAAAATTTAGAACCGAACCAACCCATTTAATCAAAATACCCGAATCAATCTGATCCATTTGGATCGGATTGGGCCAGTTTTTGGTTCTACTTGATCCAAGTTGCACCTCTATTTAATAGGCCTAACTAGTCCAGGATTTGACTCAGTATAGGGCTCTAAGAACAAGCTCCTCAAGAGCTAGTTTGAGTTTATTCGATTATTAAACCAAAGCTCAGTTTGTATCCCTACCCACAATCGGACAGTTCAGATCTCCTCCAGTCGGTCACCCGGTCAATGGGCCCGGTTCGCATCAAAGCGAAGTTCGGGCTGTTAATGGGTTGAGTTCGGGTCGGACCACCCTATGCCCAAGCCCAGCCAACACTTATGAGTGTGGGCCCATACCCAGCCCAAGCCCAAATTAAAATTTTTAGATTTAACCCAAACCTAGCCATATTTTATGAAGCCCAAGCTTAAACCTGGCCCAAATTAAGCCCTCATTTGTAGCACCATGTATGCTAAATCTTTTTTTCTTCTCTTAGATTACACAATAAAAGTAAAAAATAACATTGATTATGATATTCATTAAAAGGATATATGTGAAATAATGCTCTTAAAGTTTGAGGCATTGATATTTATAAAATAACCGTTTTTAAAATTATATATTCATTGTAGGTATAAAGATTAAAAAAAATTATATTAGGCTTCTAGTCAGGTTAGTGGTTGTCCATACCCGACCCACACCATAGTTGGGCTTGAATGTTTGAGCCCAGCAAGACCCAAAGCCCAAGTTAACTCTACCCAAACTAGGCCCAAATCGGCCAAGCCTGATGGGCCTCGGGCTGGCCTGAGGCCATTAACAGCCCTAGCTAGAGTAAATTCACTTTCGGGTCGCCTGCCATGTTGTGATTCGTGTCAGGCTCACTGACTGGACCAACCGACTGGAGCAGATTTGAACTCATCACTCCCAAAATTATGACTGTGGACCCCAATCATGGAAAATGGAGGGAAGTGACAACTGTAGAATAGTTTTTATTTTTAGCAATGTTATTCAGCTCGAAGATTTTCCCAATTTCGCTTAGCCCCGATTGACGTGGCAGCGTGTAACTGGTGGTTGAAACCCACTAGCGACCTTGAAGTCGTTTCCACCACCAATTGCATGCTGCCATGTCAATCGGGCCACCGAAATCGGAAAAACCTTCGGGCTGAGTATCATTTCTTTTTCTTTTTTTTGGGGGGTAGGTAGAATAGTTGGAACTCCTTTAAATATGCCAAGGTTGTTGATATTTCTACCTATATAACTAATAAAGGCACCCAACTTAAAGTTGAAAAAATACCAAATGTATCCCTAAATAAATTAGATCTAGGGTACCTAGCTTGCCACCGACACTTCCACCTCTGCAGTTGCCCGTGTATTCCAACGCCGCTTTCTCCTCTCCTCTTTCTCTATTCTCTTCCTCCTGCAACGATCGACGTCGCGTTCGGAGCTAAAGATGAGGTAAGCAACGAAAGGAGGAGGAGGAAAGGGAGAGTATGGCAGAGGCAGCAGCAACGGATCAGAGGGGGGAAAGAGAGGAGAGGAGGAAAGAAAGAGGACGGTGGCTGTAGTGCAGATCCATCACCACAGGGAAGGAGGTGGGCGTTATATGAGGTGCCCTTATCAGAGGGGTGGCCCCTATCAACATCCATTCATCCACTTTAGAAAGCGTGTCTAGTCTCGGTGCCCCTATCAATTTATGGATGCAAATAGCATCAAAGCAATTATGGGAGAATATATTGGCCTGACTTGGTCCATCTGATTCGATCTAGATTTAACCAATAAGACAATTATTAAATCTTTTTTTCCCCTAATTATTTGGGCCCCACTATCTTTAGACATTAGGCAGTCATTTAAAGCTCTACTTCATTCAAACTTAAAATCAGCAATACAATCGATCAAAGCCGTCCATGGTGATCAGATATATGCACAACTTCGCACCTGATCATCATGAACGGCCGTGATCGATGGTAAGCACACCCAACCATACACGACGGTGAGTGCTACATCATTACTAGAATAAATTGGGTCCGGCCCGATCCTCAGGCCCTTGGAGGTCAGGGCATTCGAGGGCCGGACAGGTACCCACTCCAAAGGGCTAGATTGACAGGCCTACTGACAAGTACAAGTCCGTCTCGGGCGCTTGAAGGTGCACTCAGCTCAAGTTACTCAACCCATTCCACATCCAACCCAACTCAATATCACCCCACACTATCACTGTGTTTGTGCCTGAAGAACTACTCTGAAGTACTCCCCTTTGCAAACTCTTCCTGTATTTCTTCAATTCTATCACACTTCAACCATCATTTCCATCAGTTATATTATGCCTTTCCAACAAAAAAGGAAAAAAGAAAAAGGAAAAAAAAAGGAAAACAAACAAATAGAAACACCCCCAAAATACTTGGCTATAGACAACTCAGAGAGATTCCACCCTCTCCACAAGCCCAACAAGAGGTGCAAGTGGAAAAGGTGGATGCAAGAAAAATGCTGGAACCTGAAGAGCACCTTCTACACCTCTTCCCTTCCACTGCTGCTGCTGTTCCCGCTCTTTATGATGTTGAACTTACAGAGAGGGCAGGTGGCGTTGATGTAGAGCCACTTGTCGATGCACGTGCAGTGGAAATGGTGGCCGCACGGAAGCTCGCGGAGCTCCATCCCGTCGTCGTAGGCTGAGAGGCAGATGCAGCACTCCTGCACGACACCGATGAAAGAAACGTATGTCAGCGATGGCGCCCTCGAAGATAACTTCTAAGAATTCAAAAATAACTTCTATCTTCCGAATTAGGAAAACAAGGAAGTGTCAAATTCTTGGAATATCGGAAAATAGAATGAATGACAGGTGGGTGTGAAAGGTGCAATGCACCAAACTATGGTTCAATTTAGCATAACAAACTTTCATTCCTTCTTTGCCCACCAATTTAGCATGACAAAGAAAGCAATAGACGCAGCCTGTGCAGTCTGCACACCTAGTAGGCACCTCAAATACCGGACTCCGATGCTAAAATTCTGAAATAGTGGACACTGCATAGGTTTCGAACTAACAGCATCGAAGGGGTGGATATCAACCATTGGGCCAAGCAACAGCTGGTAATAACTAAAATCTTGTCCTGGAGAATCAAGGACTACTCCTACATAAAGAAAGGAGTCTGTAATGCTCTGTACTTTGCATCAGTAAAGAGATGCACTAGATGTGTGAACACACGTGCAAGAGAGAGAGAGAGAGAGAGAGAGAGAGAGAGAGAGAGAGAGAGAGAGAGAGAGAGAGAGAGAGAGAGAGAGAGAGAGAGAGAGAGAGAGAGAGAGAGAGAGAGAGAGAGAGAGAGAGAGAGAGAGAGAGAGAGAGAGAGAGAGAGAGAGAGGACATTTAGTATAGTAACTTATTCCAATTTTGTGTCACAAGCCGAAAGAAATGTCCAAAATAGTTGATGTGCCAGTTAAGGTAGTACTAGATGTGTTGTACATGACATTTTTAATAAAAAGGTTTTATCTTTTGAGAAAGATTATAGCATACTGTGGGTGTTTGTTGTATGATGTAATTCATATGATGGATTTGCATTGTTCATCACTTAATAAGCGAGAATTATTTAGGCCACATTGTAGGTAACATGGTGTATGTATAGAGCATTAGTCAGTCATGCATGGCATAAGGAGATCTACGGTACCAATCATTGTGACTAGTAAATATCTTGGTTTCAACTACTGATGAAGTTGGACATTTCTTCAGAGAATGGTATGATATATCATACCTCCACAAAAAGGGATGGATAACTTATCTCAATCTCGCATTTGACAACCTAAGGTGAGAAAGCCTGCTCACAAACTGGAAATACCCTATCTTATGATTGGGTTATTTTCCTAAGGTTTGGCGTATCAGCAGAAGGGTATCAATGGATCCACAGAAGTTTCAGGACATCATTGACTGGTTTGAACCGAGAAATGTCCATGATGTGAGACACTTTCATGTCTTAGCTACATTTTACCATCGGTTCATTAGAGGATTAAGAAATGAGAATTTCAATGGACGAGCACTGTGACTAAAGCACTTGAGGGAGTCAAGACAAAAAATGACAGAAGCGCAAGTCAAAAGTATGCCATATTTCTTGAAAGCTTTTGAGGTGACATGCGAAGCATTTGACATTAGGATAGGGAGTGTCTTGAGTCAGGAAGGACATCCTATACCATATTCGATGAAAAGTTAAATAATGCGAAGTTGAGGTACTCTACATATGCCAAAGAATTTTTATACAGTAGTGCAAACTGTTAGATACTAGCGTCACCATGGAATCAAATGTCGACAAATATCTTACAAAATCATTGAAATGACTCATTTTTTAGGGTCTGACTTAGAGATTGTCCAAAATTTTGATAGTACCAAATATTGGTCCGACATAAGAAAATGATGCTTGAAATGATCGATATTTGACGTAAATCCGATACTCTCTTTTTAGACAATTTCACTAAAAAAATTCATCTTTTTTCAGTAACAAATTCATCTTTTACGATTTTTTTTCATAACATACCGACATTAGGCTTAAATCGACCGAAATTTGATAGGAATCCAATAATCTTCCACCAAAACCCTTCCAAAGAAAAAAAATTCACCAACATTTGACCAAAAATCGACAAATTTTTGTATTATGACCAGCCAAAATCGAAATTAAATCCTTGAGCATCACTATTTATTAACGGAAGAGTTCGGTTTTTTCTCATCATAGCATTGAGGTACCTTAACTTACAAAAGAAGTTAAATTCGAGACATGGAAGGTGGGATGAGTTTTTGCAACACACTTTCATATTGACGCACAAAGTGAGCATTAAGAACAAGGCAGCTGATGCGCTAAGTTGCCGGATGGTTATGAACTTATGATGACCACCATGAGCACTGAAGTTGCTGGACTTGAGCAGATGAAGGAAAGTTATGGCACTTCTCCAATTCATGGAGAAGTTAACACTACTCTCCAAGAAGAAATTGTGCGAGAAATATATTACTTTCTGCAAAATGAATTATGTTCAAAGTCAATAAGTTGTGTTTCTTCTACATCAATCAGAGATTTTTTTATTTGCGAATCACACAATAGTAGATTAGTCGAGCATTTTGGCCGAAATAAGTCAATTACTCTCATGGACGTTCACTTTTTTGGTCCAGTCTGAAACGTGTATGGCCAAAATTGTGGGTCAATGTCGAACTTGTCGGTTAGTCAAACAATAAAAACAAAATATTAGTTTATAAACTCCTTTGTCAATTCCTGATGGACCTTGGCATGATATAAGCATGGAATTTGTGTTGGGGTTATCTAAAACTCAGAAAAAGCATGATTATGTTTTTGTGGCCGTTGACAGGTTTTCCAAGATGGCTCATTTTATTCCCAGTTCAAAGACATTGGACATCTCATGAGGTGGGAAGAATTTTTTTTTAATGAGGTGTACAACTCCATGGGCTACTGAAGACGATAGTCTCTAATAGGGATGTCAAATTCGTTCGTTACTTCCGGAAAACATTGTGCCATCTCATGAATACTAAGCTAAAATTCTCAACAGTCTATCATCCACAAACCAGTGGCCAAACAAAAGTGGTCAATCGAAGTTTGGGAAGCCTACTTGGATGTTTAGTAGGTGAGCATATTGAAAAAAAGATTTGATTCTACCCATGGCTACAAGACACAAAATCTTAGTGATCTAATTCCTATGGCACGACACGCTAGCATATTTGAATCTGTAGTTAGGTTTGTGCAGCACATACAAAATTTGCAAAAGGAGATTATAAATAAAATTGGCCTTAACAATAAAAATTATATTATTGTAGTTGTTTTGCATAAACGATCTAAAGAATTTCGAGTGGGTGACTGTGATGATCAAAGTTATGCCAGGGTGGTTTCCTTCAGGGACCGTGACGAAACTACAAGCTTAAATATGGGACCTTTGAAATTTTAAAAATGGGTTGTATCTGGTCTATATATTGTAGGGGTGGGACTTGGGCGGGTTTGACCCGAACCCAACCCGAACAATGGACAAACATGGGCAAAGCTGGTTAAAAACTTGGACGGGTTTGGACAAAAAAAGATCAACCCGATTTCAATTTGGATGGGTTTGGGCACCGATCTTCCCAACCCAAGGAAGTGACACACTAAGGTTGAATGCTTTGATAGTTTCTTTTATGGAAATCAAAAATTGTCTGTTTGATGTTGAATGCTAAGAATTCGTTCGAAATATGTGAGGATATGGGTTGGACTTTATGTTATCGTTATGCAAATCAAAGATTTTTTTTATACCATTCAAAAATCTGTTGGGTTTATTTTTCATCTATTTATGTACACAAGCATTTCCAATTGGGCAACCCGTCTATTATTATACAAATTGTGCAACCCGAACAACTAGAATGAGCAAACACGGGTTGGGCTTCCCAGGCTTTTACGGGCAAAACGGGTTAAGGTTTGTGCAAGTCGGGTTGGGCATGGGCAGACCCTTCAATCCGCCCAACCCGCCCAAGTCCCACCCTTAATAGATTGTGGACCTTCCTTCGAGGCATGGGATAAATCCAATATTCAATATAGTCTGTAGAGAACCCAGTTGCTTTTAAAGGTCCAACAGTCATCCATGAAAAATCATTCATTGAGCCTAATGACTTTGCATCCACCCCAGAAAATATTTATCCAGTTATGCCTCATTTGCCTTCCACCTCGCATCATGGTTTTAAATTTTAATCGAAATTTTAAAATTTCACCGAAATATTTTGATTTCGACTGGAGCCGAAATGAAAGGACCAGTTCTGATTCGATGAAATTTCAGACGAAAAGGTGAGGCCCACCAAAACTAGCCTTATTTCATCTTTTCGACAAGATTCCGAACGAAAGCAAGAGGCCCATGAAGCCACGTGCTACCCCCGATTCAGGTGCCTATTTTGGCGAAATTGATAATTTTGAGGGCTTTTCGATAATTTCGATTGAAACTAGCCCACAAATTTTGTCTGGTTTCGGTAGGGCTGGGGCTTTAAATGGGCTTGTTTCCAACCGATTTCGACCGTAGCCACCGAGATTTCGGCGGCAATCGACCAAAGTTGTTAGATTTTGCCATCGGATTTCACCGGATCTCACCGAAGGATTCATCAAATTTCACCGGAATCGCTAGATCTTGGTAGAATTCACCGCCGAATTCGTCAAAATTTGCCAAAGGAACTTGCCCCCGAATTTCATCGTGTGATTCGTTAGATTTCACCAAAATTGCCGAATCTTACTCTCGGATTCACTGGATCTCGCCGTCGGATCCATACACCTCGTCAGTGGGTACTCGGACATAAAGCATCGTCCGCCTGTTCTAAAAGATATCAGGTTAAATCTACTAGAGCTTATGAGAGACGCCAATATTATAGGCAGTCAAAGAAGAAGGCAGAGTAATTAAGAGCGGTGATATTGGAGCGTCCACCAACTGAAAAAGAACATGATCTGGGCAACGAATACAACACCGATAGTGATTTCAGGAGGGAACAATTCAGGAAGGAGATAGGGGATTCGAATCGGTCCAAGCAGGAGAGGAGACATAGGGAGGATTTTCAAAGAAGCGCCAGCTACATGCCGTAGTATACTGGTGCCAGCGACAATGGAGAGATCCTTAGGGGCATGTGAGCTTGAGGTATTATGGCTTGGGTCCGATAGGTTATGATTTGCGGCGAACTCCACCAGCATGCACTACCAGCATGAGGGAGGCCCATATTCCAATGGATCCTGCTGCTTATTAGATTCGGAAATACAAATAGAAGAAACTGAAGTATGTGTGGGGTGATATGAGAGAAAGTTGGCAAGACATGTGCTAATTTTTTCTTTCATAATACTAATAGCATACCGGCCAATACAGCCAAGAGAGTATATTTTAAGAAATAAGAATATGATTGATGAGAGTGTTAAAGCGGGTACTAGAGTGCAGGGGCCTTCTCTATATGACACCATGCACAAATTTCTGGATGGAGAGAAATGAGAGCTTGACGAGTACATAGCGATGCTGAAGAAAGAATGGCCATAGTATGGAATCACGATCATTTGTGATAGTTAGACAAGTTCAACTAGACAGTCGATCATCAATTTCCTCGTATGTTGTAACGAGAGGACAATCTTCTTGAGAGCATTGATACTTCTGCACATATAAAAAACTATAAATTCATCTACAAGGAACTGGTGATGGTTTTAGAGGAGGTGGGGCATGATGATGTTGTCCATATTGTCACAGACAATGGCTCCAACTATAAGAAGGCTGAAAAGCACCCCATGGAAAGCGACAAGTACATAATCTTTTGGACACCATGCGCAGCACACTGCATAGATTTGATACTTGAGGATATCGACAAGTCCAAATCAATCATGGATGTAGTTGCAAGGGCAAAGGCAGTCACCACATCATCTACAATCATGGGTATATCTTGATTATGATGAGGCAACTCTGTGGAGGGGATCTCATACTACAGAGTGTGATCAATCATAAGCCATGGTTGAGGTCACTCTTCTCAAGTGAGGCATGGTTTGGTCATGCCGAGAGTGACACCGTGGCTGAGAAAACGATCGAGGCTTGAGGACTGCTTAGCAAGACAAGGCCAACTCTAGTTCAACACTAGGACATGATGAAGGTCCTTACCTTATGAAAGAAAAAACCTTCCCTCATACTATGAGGAATTGTTTTAGTGCAAATATTGCAAAATGGTTCTTCGATGGTTGAACAGAGGCAAGTGAGAAGAATATGTAGGCAACAACACTTTTAGACAATTGCCTATGACAGCTCGCAACCATTCTATCGTTCTTCAGGTAAACATTCAATCAAGAAGACAAAAATCTCACAATAATCACTCTTAACATTGTCATAATTGATAAAGCTTATACTAAGAAGAGCCAAACTGGATAGCTTACCGCATCCTCTGCCGAAAGAACATGCTCGATGGGTGGATCACCACCACACTCTGTCATTATTCCACCAAAGGGTCTTGAAATCTCACCATCATGTTTCTCATAATCACTAATCCTTCGAAATTTGTACCTTGGGAGTTGACGAATGTCTTCATCAGATGCTCCTTCCTGCTTTGGAAAGGAAAACAAATACAAAAGTAATTTAGTCCAATGGAAAGCAGTTTGTATTTCTAATTTCATCATAGTTGACAACAAAGTTACATTTTTTAGAGAGAACAAATTATGATAAAAACTCTAATCATTCAACCAAGGATGTGGTTTTATATTTGACCGAACTGGCAGACTCTATAAGCCTACTCTGTAAAGGAGGGCTATAAAAATTCTCAACCATGCCATTATTAATTGGACTAGATACCAAACAAGCCACAATGCTTATGTTTAAGTGAATATCTAAAACATTATGTTTATATGGCAATTCATGACAGAGTTAACCATAAACACTAAGCCTTATCCCAACTAATTGGGTTGGCCATCTGAATCCCTTTCTACGATCACAAATATTATTCAAATTGTTTTAGGTAAACGGTATACCCATGTTCTTTCTTGCCCCTTCCACAAAAATCTGGGATTCTCATTACTGGGTCCTACTTTGCACATGCCCATTACAATCTAACATGTTCAACACTTTGTCCTCGATTGGTACAACTCCTACACCAATACTAGTATGCAAGTTCCTCACACTATACATTCATACAGGGACAACATATATGCTTAAACCCTCCTTACTACCACAACAATTTGATCCATACAATATTCTAGGCATATGCCTTGTAAAATTATCCCTGATGTCCATGATGCATGGGTTGATTACATAATAACCATGAAGCACCTCACCACCTCATCCATCTAGCTCGATTTTTCTTGCCCAACATACCCAACTGGAGTTATATGCACAATGGAACAACAAATTGTTTACTCAGCATACCAAGTTGTCGTTGTTCTTAAGATAGTGAATAAACAAATATACCATATATCTGGCACAAAATATAAATTCTCCGAAACATTAAGAGGTTCCATTTAGTATATTATCTAAAGAGCTTGATGTTCACAAAATATGGACAAAAAACAACTAAACAAGATAAAAAATAGACTTATGGAAACTCCCCTTGTGGCGCACATTAATCATATTCGCCTAAATTTAGTCAGAGATAGGAAATCCTAGAGATGAAGAAATCATTCATAAGACAAAAGGTGAAAGAATTACAATTTAATATTAGATAAGGAGAGTGCACTTAGCTTTCATCTCAAAGAGAAGGATGGTCGGTTTATAGAGAAATAGATGTGTGGAGAGATCTTAATCTAGCAATTCTTGGAGGGTTATGGCCTTCTTCAATGCTTTTGCGAACTCCTAGAATATACAAAGAGAGTTCCCCCATCATCTTCCACCACAACACTCATCTTGAAGGCACAAAACCCTCACACATAGTTCCTAAACCTTGTAGGTGTTGAACGCTTTAGGAATGTATAATATTCACGTTGCAGCATCAAGATAGAGTGTTTGGAAAAGTAAAAGGTTCTACAGCATTTTCTTGAGTTGCTTTCCTATAGATATTATAAAAGAAAAGATCTTCATGCTACCTAAAAATTTTAACCGTAATTTGAATCTTTAATTGTTGACTTTTAGTTGGACAATTTTAAATATTTACGATAGGTCTTGTTCCTGCATCTGTCTCACATCAGCTTGGGTATCAGAGCCGCAGGTTTAGATTAGAAGGAAACCTTGTCTGCACTCTGGTGCATGAGAACACATAGTGGTTCGACTTACCCTCCTGAAATGGATCCACCTTCGAACCAGCAGGAGTTAGATGCCATCGCGATAATGAGAACGGAATTTGATACACAACTCACTGAGGTCAACTGAACATCTGTTTGGCATTAGTTGGGGCACGAGAACATCTGTTTGGTAAGATTTGAAAATTAAGACCATAGGGGGCATTTTTTAATTATCACAATTAACTAGAGTGCAAGGTCAAAAAAATGCATTAAAAAGCCAGCCATTTTAATGCTATTTACCTGATCTGTCACAGCATATAAAATTGCGATGATGCATGGTAGACAACAACAAACAGCAAGACCAATCAAGCATGCCAGAGCAACAAAAAATATTACAAAGAACACATCAAATGCCAGAAAGACTATGCAAAGCCTGCAAAACAAGATCAAACAGGAAAAATGATGAGTAAAAGTGTAAAACATGGGACTTAATACTAAAAAAATATATTTAGATATATGATATGAGCAAAACCAGTAAAGATGAGGTGCGTCATGGGCAAGAGCTTGGCCTCCAGAAGATACCCAATAGAATCCAAGAACCCACCATATGAATGAAAATATTGTGTTCGCAGACTCCAGATGTTTTGCAACACTGCCAAAAACAGAGGTTATGAATAAATCACCAAGAAAGTCAGCAATATTATAAATCATATAGCAAGCAAAGATGAGCATATAGCAAAACATATTGTCCAAAGGAGAAATGGATATCGGCACTTCAATGATTTAGAGGTGATACAAAACGAGAAATACCAATCAAGAGAGATTTCTACATCAGAAACCATAGATTGTTTTACTTCATCAATAACAGATGTCCTGTCCCCTTTGTTTCAAGGATTTACCAAAAATAAATTCAAAATAGTGTATCTCGACAGTAATTACTAACAAAACAACAAATCAGAAACAACTTCAGAATTAATACATAGCATTGTAGTGCATTCACAAATGGCAGGTGGATTACAATTTTTAGTGGAAGAAAATTCTCTAGAGATCTTCCAAGGAGATCCTAGGAAACAATGATTACGTTTATTACTGGCCTAATAATATTATTCTATATTCGGAAACAAATTTGGATTTCATTGAACACTATCATTCAAATTAAGGTCCAGGAAAAAAAAAGATTAGTATTCTTAACTGAAATATATCGCCCATTAATTTTTTTTTTTTTAAAGGGACCAAGTGGTCAGTGCATCACCCGTTAATAATTAATGTGCCGGTACAAGATAGACCATGGATCGAAACTTGCCACAAGAGCGAGAGAAATACTCCGATTTTTAATAACCCCATAGGTTGAAAGACTTGCCAATGCCACTAAGGCGAGAGGGAGGACCGCCACTACAAAGTGGGAGGAAATATGTCATAGCACTTATTCTAACCCTTGCCCAAGGCCATGGATTGCATATGTATTACCATCTGAGCTATTAGTTGGAGACGTCGCTATGAATATTAATCATCCAATCATCTCACTCAAATTACTATGCCTGACAACTGCGCTTGGCTGAATCGAATGAAGCCCCTCTTTATCAGTCACAATAACTTGAGTGACTTTTAGTGAGACGAGTCATACTTGCAAGTTACCATGGCTCTTCTCAAACAACACGACTAAAGGTTTCCATTTGAACTACTAGAATTAGTTGATTTTGGCAAAACGAAGTAACAAAATTGTTTTTTACTTTTTTAGTCATGTTGAAAAGCATCTTATATAAACTATATTGATAACAACTGTCTTAATAGGAAAACTTTTGGAGTAAAAAGCTCGGATGACCCCTCTCCCATCTTTCCCTTTCCGACAAACCCCTGACCCCTTCCTCCTTGCAAGTAAGGATTTCTTCCTCCATTATTTTGGTGGTTTTTAGGATTCCTTTCATGAATAAGTATGTTTGTCTCTGATTTACTATATATGCGGTTGATCATGGATGAAATTCTTTCTTTTTTTGTTGTTGGAACCTTGCAAGATCTACTAGGGTTTCTAGATTTTATTTTTGTTAGGGTATAGCAATAAGGTTTTTATCTGAGATCTTCAAATGGGTTGCTTTGTGATAGATTTTGATGCAAGGTATATACTAGTATTGGAAATAAGCATTCTATTTATGAAGGAACAACCTGAATATTGTTTTTTCATTGTTACAACTTATTATAGAGTCACTTGATAGCAACACCATACAATAACCAAACAATCCCAGACTTTAACAATCTAGCAATCATCATAGGCAATGATCAGACTACTGGTGTTGGTGCTATATCTATTATCTAGTATCGATGCTGAAATTGTTGAGGAACATTGCATTGGGAGATGGACTCGAGTCATTGGATACCGAATTTGATTGGACTGACGAGACTCCAACTCCATCACTGACACCGTAAACACGAGCTTCATCATGTCGGGCTACTACTGAAGAACCAAAGAAGAAGAAGAAGAGAAATAGACATGGAGGAGAGAAAACGGCTGAGATTGTAGCGACGATGAGGGTATTCGTCGGAGCAATCCAAGCAACATCGAAGAAGGTTGAATCGAAAAGGTTGGTTACAGAGGTTACGAAGATAAAGGAATTGATCAGAGATCGATCCTTTGATTCCATGGAGTATCTGTCGACGGACCACAAAAGAGCTGAATTGTTCCTCACATTGTTGGAAGAGATGAAGAAGGCGTGGCTTCTTATCATCCTTTTGACTATAGTTTATGTTGGTCTAAAAGCTTATGACCATTTCAAAACTTTAAACTTCTACCTTTGTGTTTGAGATATCCTAATTATGTTTTAGATTTCCTAAGTATTTTAAATTCTATGTTTAGTTTGGTTAAGTACGTTTAATTTGGTAGTGGTAAGTATATTTGGAATAAGATATGATGAGATAAATGAATAAATAGATTTTCAGCTCAAAAGAACAGCTGAAAAATAGATTTTTTTAAAAAAAGTAAAATATTTTTATGATGCAAAAGCACTTCGAATAATGATGTCCTTGACATCTTTTTTTTTTTTTAATCTCATTTCCAAGAAAACAGATTTCCTTATTCTTTAATGTCAAAAGAACAGACCCTTGTAGCAAAATTCGAAATGGATGCCCTAGTATATGCTTCCCTTACCTAGTTTCATCCTCACTCTGACCCTGATCGGAGTAATACCCGCTAGCTTCCTCTGTGTCCCTTGTAAAACTCGAACCCGAGCTCCCACGGCTCCGGGGCCGCTCCGACTCCGGCGGGTGCCTTCGCCGGTACTCCATGCAGACGCATACCATGTGGAGCACGCACTGGAGCAAGTACCCACAGATCCACAGCCGCAGCGGCATCGACGGGGCCTCACCACGGCTCACGATCAGGACCACGGCCGCGACGGCCACGAAGGCCAGGTTCCACAGGATGTCGAGGTAGACCACCGGCCGCGAGTAGGCCCAGTCGCTCTGCCGCTCCTCCAGCTGCTCGGCCGCTGTCTCCCGCACCAGCATCGACGGCTCCCGCATCATCCGCCGGCTGCTCGCCCGTCGCAGGAACCGGGCCAGCCTGCGCCCGGGGCGCCGTCCCCGGTCGTCCGCTTCACCCTGGGGGCCGAGCAGCGGGGACGGGTCGACGGAGGCGGCCGCGGCCGCGGCCGGATTCAAGGACCTCGTCGCCGACATTGGGACCGTGGAGACCGGTGAAATGGGTGAGCTGTTGATCGAAACCCTAACGGATTGTAGCCGGAAGAGATTTTGCGACAGAATCAGCCGCTCGGAACGAAGTGCTATTTTTTTTTTTTCCATGCTTCGAATAAGAAACTTTCGATGCTACGGTCGCAATATGCGACCGCGTGAGCGCGACTACAATGGGTCGGGGTCGGGTACAAGGGCAAGACCACCCGATCCGAATCCGATCCGTTTAATAAATGGGCCAAGAAACTAAATCTAAACCCGACCCGTCAAATAAAAATGGGTCGGGTCGTGTCAAGTATGCTCGAGTTGGGTCAATAGAACCAATGTAAATCAGTCGGGTTGGGGTAAAGTCAGGTTGGGTTAGGTTTGCTCGGGTCGAGTCAGGTTGTTGAAGGGTTGACAAAACCCATTTAGTAAATGGGTCAAGTCGGGTCATTTGGGTTATAAATATAATCCCAAGCCCAACCCGTTAAGTAAACGGGCCAGTCTGTTCAACCGTTCAACCCCTTTATGACCTGAACCCGTTTAGGCCAATCCCAAACCCGCTAACATCTGATTGGGTTAGTGGGCTGGGTCAAGGATTGTCAGCATCATGTTCAACAATGGTCAGTGCTTGTTCAACCATAAGGTCATTAAGGCGGTTGTTCAAGGCCACAGGTGAAAGGAGGTCCACAAGGCCCAAACCAACTTAAATAGCCTGAGACCCATATGAAATAAAGATCAAAGGCCTGTGTAAGATAAAAATATCTCATATATAAAAGATTAATTAGTTTTATTTATATTAATATACTAAACCTCACAAAAGTCTTATTCATTGCTTTGGATCTTAGGCCTCAACTAGTATTAAGACGGCCCTAACAGTCGTAGTCCATCGATTGTTAGCATCTCCATTGTTACGCCCATCATTGTTGTACTCACATGCTCATGCATTAGTATGTCTTGATTGAAAAACCAAGGCCGAGAATCATGGTGGATCATGACTCATATTATCATGAATTCTTTGATAAAAATCTTTGTGGTTGTTCTTAATTTGTTATGATGTTGCTTGTCTTAGAGATGATGAAATATGAATTGTGTCACGCCTAAAAGATCAATTGATCACTAATGGAAATTATAGCTACAGTTGGCATAGAAATTAATAAGATCTTAAGAATCATATCATCATACGAACTTTCTATCATTGATGTTCTCATCATCAATCTAGCTGTAGCAGCAAGATCTATTGCTTTTAGGAGTAAAAGGCTGTTGGTATTGATTGTATTCTACATGTCAATCTAGGTTATTTTAGATATTGAATCAATAAAACTATTTTATTTGATGAGATACGATTACTTGCATTATACACGTAAGGTAAATCTTACTTTTTTTTGCATTAGATGACATAGTCATTCAGACATGATTTAGGTGACTTAGGTATGTGGATCAAATTTACAAACATGAGATCTAAGCTTAAAATATGTCATATCTAACAAGCGTTCATAGTCGGTGATAATGATTGAACATCTTATCTAAAAGACTGTAATACCCTTGACTTTCACATATGAAATGGTTAAATCTCAACCATTTGAGTAGGGACTCTCCATCAAGTGTTGGTATATTTGAAATATACTGAACATGATCACACTGAGAGCACCTTACCAAAATGACTATCAAAAGACAAAGGTCTCTCAACTGATAATTGCCTAAACTCTAAATCGTAATGTTTTGTTTGGTCCTAGACTTGGTGTGTGAGACTTTGATATGCAAACCATTGAGATATATAAGAGGTCAATACCTGTGTAGGTTGAGTCACATTGCCTTGGATTCTATAAGGAACACATACATACTTAAGGAATTCAAAACTCTTCAAAAGAACGTATCACTTTGACTAACACTCTTATGAAGGTTGATCATTGGGTCTAGACAGACGTAACTATAAGTAAACTGGTGATCATAAAGTAATGAGAATATTTGACTCAAGGGATTCACCTAACTGGGTTGGACATTAATATATCCCGATTAGTGATGATGGATGCCAGATAAGGAGGGTTCTAGAGCAAGTTAGTAGGAAAGGACATTTGTGTAATTTCTAATTAATATCTTTGTAGTGCAGCCATTGTTCCATAGTGGTTCTAATTATGGTTAGCTGGATGATGGCTCAATCATGAGGTGATTGTCAACACTAAGTCCAGTTAGAGCCAAGGATATAGGAGTCTTAACTGATCCCAAGTCCTAGCCTTAATGTTGGTTAATAAAGACTAGTCCTAGTCGAACAAGGCTTCCATGTACGTGAGTGTTTCCATAGTTACTGGAAGTCTAGGATTGCAATTAGAGGAGTCCTATTGAGAATAAGGTTTCTAACTTATAGATAAAACTATGAAAAGTTATAGTCCTAGACAGAGTAGGATTCCTAATCCTTGATATATTCTAAAGGATTTCGAGTGAGTGAGTTCGCTCATTGTTACTAGGAGTCATGCTCACAGTGGGATTCAAATTGATCCTTATCCTAGTATAATTAGGATTACTAATTATTAGATAATCCATGAAAAATTAGAATATTGTATCCATTTAGAAGTTCTATAAGTCTTCATCGCTAAACAATATCCTAGTTGGACTATGATACTTTCTCACTCTACCTCTACCTATGCCATACTCATAGTAGGACTAGGAGAGCATGTAGCCAATCATTATTGGTCCCACCATGACCCACGTTTGTGGGGAAGCCTAGCAAGGGTGGCCGGCCGCATGAGGATAAGAATGTGGGTGATAGAATTGCATAAGGAGTTATAGTATGGAAGGTTTAATGAAAATGTGACTTTCATCATTTGAAGACACTATCCAAATTAGGAGACTAATAAGAATCCTATTATATTTTGCATATTGATGGATAAACTATCCTTTAATGAAACCAAACCTAATTAGGAAATATAGATGGGGGTCTATCATAGGCAATATGAATCCTTATGGAGACAAATGAGGACTTGCTCTGTGGTGGCTCATATTGGCCATAACATATGTATGAGAGAGAGAGAGAGAGAGAGGTCAGCAACATCTCTTCCCAACAGAAAGAGCATGACCACTGTTAAGTCTCCAAATAATGCATTTTATCACTTATTTCGGACTGCATTATCATCGCTTTCCTACGTAAAACTTTTCATGTACTCGTAAAGCGCATCAGTTTTTTTACACCACTGCATAGTAGACTTTATTACGGACATAACGGTATATTGGTTCTCACTCAAACGATACATGCATGAAAAAATACGGAGCCCGGAAGTCCAAATTATCCTTTTTATCGATAATTGCACTGTAACCTTGCACTCGTTATTTCATGTGTGTTTTTCAGGGAACTGACCCGGTACTCGACGCAGTCAAATAGGAGGCATCATGATCGAGCGATGGATAGTCTCACGACAATTCAATGGAGGATGCACAGCCCGTTTGAAGGCCTTTGTGAGGAATGATGCAGAAAAGGATAGTTGTGACAAGTCGACTAAGATGACGTCACTGGCTCAACACATTGCTAATATCGGATAAATGGAGGAAGACTACGCGCAAGAAAATGGCCTGACATTGGATGCGATGACTGACTCAGATGGTTCGGATGGGAATGGAGCTCGTAAAGTATGATCTCGGATCTCGTTTTATACGCCTAGTTCATACCTGATCTTTTAGCTATCTAATGGTCGAACCCGATGAGCTCTTATACCTATCTTAGCACAAACCAAACCCATGCAGATCCTATGCTTGGAATTGGAAACCCATTCCCAACGTACACCCATGCATTTCTCTCTCGCTGATGCAATCGCAGCCATCCCTACAAATCAGAACCCATGCATTCAGCATGCATTGCTCCGTCCAACCCATCTCGCAGCAAATCACAGCCGTCCAAGCCCTTTAAAACCTCATCGCAGCCCTTAACCCGGCCCGAAACTGATGGCATGCAACCCATCAGAGCTCCGGATCCTCACCAACCCACCTAATCACAGCCGTTCCGTGCATCAGCACCGAGCCATGCACGTCCCATACCGATCTTTTCTCTCTCTCGTTTCCTTTTCTCTCTCTCTCGGACTTCTCTCTCTATCCATCCGTCCCGTCCATGCAACCGATTAGCCCAGCATCACCCTCCCTCCCACCATCACAGCCGTCTGATCCAATACCCGAACCTGATGGCCTGCAGGCCCTTTAAAACCGGAACCGATCAGAGCCGATCTTCTCTCCCTCTCTTGCCTTAAACCGCCCGAGCCATGCACGTCTCCCACCGAACTTCCCTCCCTCTCACCTGCGATCTTCTCTCGAGAGAGAGCTCTCTCCTCCTGGATTCTCCCTCTCATCTGGTTTTCTCTCTCACGGAGTCTCTCTCTTCCCATAACCAGCTCCCTGGTTTTTCTCTCTCAAAACCCCATGCAGCCATCCGATTGTGTTTTCTCCTCTCGTGTCCAACCGCTCCGAGATCACAACCGTCCGACCGCATCTCTATCTTTAAGCCGAAACCCTCTCTCTCTCGTTTCCATATCTGGAACCCATTACAGCCTTTCGGTGTACCCATCTGGACCTTCTCTTCTCTATATAGGAGAGGGACCGAACTTCAATGGATCATCAAGGTCGAACTTCATTAAACCATTAGTCCGAACATCATCAACCCACAGACCTTGATCATCTTCCACCCCGGATCCATCATCTTCCATCCGCCAAGCTCAGAGCCACGCTTCATCCTAGCCGAAGTCACGCCGTACTCCATCGTCCTTGCCGTGGAAGCCCATCTCGAAGCACATCGTCATCGACGCCATCACCATCATCGCCGGACGCCGTCATCATCGTCGCACGCTGTCATCCACGCTCGTCAAACTTCGTATTGTCATTAATGGAGTTTGCTTGCATTTATGCTTTTATATTAAAACCTATGAACATGTGCGGCTAAACCCTTAGCTAAGGCTATGGGGGATGCCTAGTAGTATGCTATGTTTTTCGTTTGATCAATGACAAGCTTTAATTTCTTATGATTGAATCCTATATGAATGATACTGCCTGATGATGAATGTTATTTTACTTGCACATTTGTTTGACTCCGTATTGACTCCGGGCATACGGAGTACTTATGAATCCCTGTGGTAAGATCGCACTAGCGTAACGAGTCCCTCGTCATATGACTTTCAATCTATTTTAGTATGTTGGATGCTTATCACTAGAAATCGATGTTGTGTATAAGTCCTTTTGATTTCATATCGACTCCGGGCATGTGTAATGCTTAAGGACCTCTGTAGCAGGCATCCGAACTTAACTTTGATGTTTTCCTCATACGAGTCATTAATCAAAGAATACATGAAATACTACTAGGTTGAACCCAGATGCCTTAGCCTCATCTCCATCGTAACCTCCTTTTATTAATTGCAATATTTAGTTCTATTTAATTTAGTAACGCAGTTTTATTCTCTCGTGCTCCACTCTCAGTGGAAAACCCTGATTTGCACTCACGTTCACGCACTGTCATCACATTAGTTCCCATTAGTCCTTCAGTCCCTGTGGAATCGACCTCGGACTCACTGAGATTACTACTTCGCTACACACCCTATACTTGGGGTTAAATTGTACTTTTTAGTCCCTTAATTAGGACTACTTAAAATTGTAGCAAGTTTTTGCCGTTGCCGGGGATTGCAACGGACGAATAGGAACTTCGCATCCACGTTTTTCTTTTTAGTCTTTGCTTTTTCTTTGCATTCAATATACTAAGTACTTCTTTTCTATCTTTTCAGGTAAAAAAAAAAAAGAATCTGAATATTGGAAGAGGAGTCGATCGTTGATTGCGAAGGAGGAGTGCTACGTGTTTGCCTAAATAAAGAACTGCTTCTCCCTGGCACACTTGTTCTTTAAATTCTCTGTATTTGCTATCTCGCATCAACTTACGCTCTCATGGGAAAGCTCGGCACATACGTCTCGGTGTAGGCATATGTGTGTCTAGTCTGTAGTCCCCTTTAAACGAAAGCGTTCGTATAGAAGGCTTTAGGTGGTGCATACATTGTTTTGTGATTATACTAGGCCACCTGTTCATTTCTAATTGTTTATTCTGAATGCTTAAATCCTAATTCAATTGAAATCATGACTAGGACTTTACGTGATTATTTGCAAAATAGCTCGACTTATTTAGACATGTATGATTCTAGTGGGTGGAATAAATCTATTGCGAATAATTATCACGTGCATCTGCTTATGCTCCTTATGTAAGTTTATATATGGAGACTATTAATGATACATTTAAAGAACGCTTGCAAACTAATCAACATACTATACAATATTATCGTGAGCATTCTGCGCATGATACTTATGTTCCACCATATAAGAAATCCCTTGAAGATATATTGCAATCATTTTTAAAAAATACCACATAAATTATTCAAGATCTTTAAATACCAATTAACAGAATTGGTCAATCTTATCTTGACAATGAAGAGGAAGAGATTTTGATCTCTCCACCTCAATTTAACCCTATGAATGATAAGGATAAAGGCAATAGGGAGAGTACAATTGACATCCCCATAGAAGACACGCTTTATGAATTTGATTTTCTAAATCCTTTGGATGCTTGTCCAACCAAGATTGATGACATTGATAATGACATGAATTTTGAAGAAAACAATAACATTCTAATTGATGACATTAATGAGGATAAGATCTCTGAGAAAAATGATGCTCTTCTAATTAATATTGATAACATTAATGAGGATGTGAATTTTGCAGAAGCTAATTGTCTCCCATGTAATATTGGTGATGATATTATTATTGAAAATACCAAATTTTCTATGTCTTAACTCAATAATGGTATTATTACTCTCCATTCTGATATTGAAGAATCAGAATCTAACTTGCAAATTCAATCACCTGAGTTAGAGGATATATATTTGGACCAAGAAAGATGTCCTATGATGATTTCTTATGAATCGAATATGGATCTTGAAACTAAATTAATGGATAAACATAAAAAAGATATAGAGTGGAATATAAATGAAATTTATATTCTCTAGTTTGAAGAGAATATAAATTCAGCACATAAAAAACAATATAATATTGCCCCTAATAGAAAGGATGTGGTGAGAGAATATAAACATCCACATTATATCTCAGGATATTTCTTTTTTATGCATGACTACTCTTTATTTTTTTTGAAAATTCCAAAAGATCTTGCTTATCAGGATTAATCTCTATATCTGCTAGAGATCTTTTGCTTGTATATTAGTTTTGTTTTTCTTGTTATTTTATTTTCTTTTTAGTAAATATCCTTGGAAAGCAGTGGAAATATGTGTAATCATCTTTTCAGGTAATCTCTAACCCTTCTCTATGTCTTTCTTGCAAAATGATATATCCTTCATGTTTCTATATTTGAATCTCCATAAAATATCATTATTGTATCATTTTTTTTTAAACATTGAGGACAATGTCATATTTAGGTTAGGGGGTGGGAATCCTGACGAATTCTAATTTTGTGCATTTTTTATACTTTTCCAAATATCTATTTATTATGTTTATTTATTTTTTTTAAAAAAAAAATCTTTTCTTGTGTATGATTATAAAATTTGTTTGTTTTTAATTTCTTGTCTATTATTAAAAAAAAATTATTATTTACTGTGGAAGTTTTGGAGTCTAATTTTTATGTACTCTTGCTAGGACTATATGACACTTAGTGATATAGATTATAAAAGGCCTATGTTCTAATCGAAAGGTGTTGACGTTGAGTTCCCTTTATTAATTCCTTTTTATGGAGTATCAGGTTAATTGTACTTTGAAAACTTCACTACACTTATGGCTTGCACCTTTGGAGTCTAGATTCGATAGGTTATTGTTGATCTGATAATACTTAGAGACCTGATGAACCAGGACTGTCTTGTTCACTTAGTTTGCTCTATGGAGAGATAGGATAAAAAAAAGGCAACTAGTGGATTAGACCAGGTACAGCGAAAAGGGCTACCTATTACAAGGTCTAGGTTCGAGTTATGTAAAAGTCCTAACTTACATACAACTATATTAGTGAAGCATGGTGTATAGGGTTTTGAGAATGATCATATATACACATAGTGAATCTAATGTAGAAACAACATGAGGATGGCTACCTGATTTATGAGAGCGTTGGCAGCGTGTCATGGGCACAGAGTGCAGCTACCATGGTATAAATTAGGAAGGGATACATAATTAGATCCTTTAAAAAAGAAGACCTGAAAAAAAAAAGAGATAGTGTGAAAGCCGTCGCTGTAAAAACACGAGTAAGCATGGAATATCACATATAAAGCCCTTGTGGTATTAAAGTGAACATCCATACCTCTCGTAAACCTGGATAGACAGCAGGGTTTTGAATCAGTGTTTAAGGTCTTTCGATCGTTCTTGATGTTTATTAGTATTGATGCACTCTTGAAAACCAAAGCTCTAGTCGTGTTAAGTCCAGATATCACCGAGCACTCGAGTACAGGCAGTTTGATATTTTCTACCAGAGGGTTAATAACCGGAACTTAATCGATGACTCGGTAAACTAGAAATTGGCTAATACTACTCTACAAACTTTGTACCGTAGAATCTCTTGTCTTGAGTATTTTAAATTATTCATCAAAACTTTCTGTTAATAATAAAAAAATAATAATTGCTTTATTTAGTTTTACCATTTAAAAAAAAAAATTTGGGGATAGAAATCATGCATTATTATTGAAAATCTTTGCATTAAATTCTTGCTTATTTTGCTCGAGGACTAGCAAAAAGCTGGTTGGGGGTGTGTTAAGTCTCCAAATAATACAGTTTATCACTTATTTCGGACTACATTATCATCGCTTTCCTACGTAAAACTTTTCATATACTCGTAAAGCGCATAAGTTTTTTTACACCACTGCATAGTAGACTTTATTACGGACATAACGGTATATTGGTTCTCACTCATACGATACATGCATGAAAAAATACGGAGCCCGAAAGTCCAAATTATCCTTTTTATCGATAATTGCACTTTAACCTTACACTCGTTATTTCATGTGTGTTTTTCAGGGAACTGACCCGGTACTCGACGCAGTCAGATAGGAGGCATCATGATCGAGCGATGGATAGTCTCACGATAATTCAATGGAGGATGCACAGCCCGTTTGAAGGCCCTTGTGAAGAATAATGCAGAAAAGGATAGTTGTGACAAGTCGACTGAGATGACGTCACTGGCTCAATACATTGCTAACATCGGATAAATGGAGGAAGACTACGCGTAAGAAAATGGCCTGACATTGGATGCGATGACTGACTCAGATGGTTCGGATGGGAATGGAGCTCGTAAAGTATGATCTCGGATCTCGTTTTATATGCCTAGTTCATACCCGATCTTTTAGCTATCTAAGCGTCGAACCCGATGAGCTCTTATACCTATCTTAGCACAAACCAAACCCATGCAGATCCTATGCTTGGAATTGGAAACTCATTCCCAACGTACACCCATGCATTTCTCTCTCGCTGATGCAATCACAGCCGTCCCTACAAATCAGAACCCATGCATTCAGCATGCATTGCTCCGTCCAACCCATCTCGCAGCAAATCACAGCCGCCCAAGCCCTTTAAAACCTCATCACAGCCCTTAACCCGGCCCGAAACTGATGGCATGCAACCCATCAGAGCTCCGGATCCTCACCAACCCACCTAATCACAGCCGTTCCGTGCATCAGCACCGAGCCATGCACGTCCCATACCGATCTTTTCTCTCTCCCGTTTCCTTTTCTCTTTCTCGGACTTCTCTCTCTATCCATCCGTCCCGTCCATGCAACCGATTAGCCCAGCATCACCCTCCCTCCCACCATCACCGTCGTCCGATCCAATACCCGAACCTGATGGCCTGCATGCCCTTTAAAACCGAAACCGATCAGAGCCGATCTACTCTCCCTCTCTTGCCTTAAACCGCCCGAGCCATGCACGTCTCCTACCGAACTTCCCTCCCTCTCACCTGCGATCTTCTCTCGAGAGAGAGCTCTCTCCTCCTGGATTCTCTCTCTCATCCGATTTTCTCTCTCCCGGAGTCTCTCTCTTCCCATAACCACCTCCCTGGTCTTTCTCTCTCAAAACCCCATGCAACCATCCGATTGTGTTTTCTCCTCTCGGTGTACCCAACTGGACCTTCTCTTCTCTATATAGGAGAGGGACCGAACTTCAACGGATCATCAAGGTCGAACTTCATTAAACCATTAGTCCAAACATCATCAACCCACAGACCTTGATCATCTTCCACCCCGGATCCATCATCTTCCATCTGCCAAGCTTAGAGCCACGCTTCATCCTAGCCGAAGTCATACCGTACTCCATCGTCCGTGCCGTGGAAGCCCATCTCGAAGCACATCGTCATCGACGCCATCACCGTCATCGTCGGACGTCGTCATCATCGTCGCACGCTGTCATCCACGCTCGTCAAACTTCGTATTGTCATTAATGGAGTTTGCTTGCATTTATGCTTTTATATTAAAACCTATGAACATGTGCGGCTAAACCCCTAGCTAAGGCTATGGGGGATGCCTATTAGTATGCTTATTTTTTCGTTTGATCAATGACAAGCTTTAATTTCTTATGATTGAATCATATATGAATGATACTGCCTGATAATGAATGTTATTTTACTTGCACATTTGTTTGACTCCGTATTGACTCCGGGCATACGGAGTACTTATGAATCCCTGTGGTAAGATCGCACTAGCGCAACGAGTCCCTCGTCATATGAGTTTCAATCTATTTTAGTATGTTGGATGTTTATCACTAGAAATCGATATATGTGTATAAGTCCTTTCGATTTCATATCGACTCCGGGCATGTGTAATGCTTAAGGCCCTCTGTAGCAGGCATCCGAACTTAACTTTGATATTTTCCTCATACGAATCATTGATCAAAGAATACATGAAATACTACTAGGTTTAACCCAGATGCCTTAGCCTCATCTCCATCGTAACCTCCTTTTATTAATTGCAATACTTAGTTCTATTTAATTTAGTAACGCAGTTTTATTCTCTCGTGCTTCACTCTCAGTGGAAAACCCTGATTTGCACTCACGTTCACGCACTGTCATCACATTAGTTCCCATTAGTCCTTCAGTCCCTGTGGAATCGACCTCGGACTCACCGAGATTACTACTTCGCTTCACACCCTATACTTGGGGTTAAATTGCACTTTTTAGTCCCTTAATTATGACTACTTAAAGTTATAGCAACCACCCCCCCCCCCTCGACTGTCACGCCCTAGATATATTTGATTTAATCTTTAAGACTTAAATCGATAAATCTCGATGTGTAGGAAAGGAAACATTGGTATAACATTTCCAAACACAATCAGGAATAAAACTCTGAGCCATTTTATTCATTTCAAAGTGCAGTTACATAAATTGGGTAACGTCAATGAAAATAAGAAAAAAAAAATTCAATAGCATTATTCTTTCGGAGAGTCTTCAAACAGCCATGGGGGGATCTTCATAGAAAGGTTCATATACGGGTTCTCGCCCTCCAACTCCTTCAATGCCACCTCCACTGACTCTTTCATCTTTGCAAGGTTAGGCTCTATAGCACACATATCTGTAGGGGAGTGAGTCTCGAAGAATTTCATTGACTCAGTAGGTTAATGATGTAACAGATTTTCTTCAAGGTCATACTATATTTCATAAATGAATAAAATACTCTTTTAAGTAATTATGGAATTTTTGACCAACTTCATATCATTCATCCCATACTTCTCGAAGAAGTAGTAATGACCTACCGACTTTTCTTAGTTGGGCTCACTGCCTTTCATCCCATACTTTTTGAAGAAGTAGCTTAAGAAAATCTACTTCCCTAGGTGCATTCTCCTCCATCTTATCAAAACAGGCAAGCATGTGCCATTTGTTTTCCATCAGTTGGTTGGGCATAACCCAGCGGCCTCGAGAATACGCCCAGTAAAGGGCAAGAGGAGAGCCAGCAATGAATTACAATAATTTGGTAGCAATTAAGTATCTAATATATTAAGGTGGTATCGCTGCAGTTATTTTTAGTGGGTTGATGGTTTTGATGGGTTTGCTGCGAATTCGTTGGTTGATGACAACTGCAATCACCACAACAGAGATGTCACTCCATAAGTCGATCTAGAAGATGTAAGAGTTTGTGAAGTTGTTGGTATAATTAGTTGTTATCATGTTGGGCATTTTAATTTTTATTATCGACCATATAATGTGAGTAATTTATGGGTGCATTAGTTGTTTTTCATTGGAAAAAGTATTGTTTTGGTGTATCGGAGCGCGCAGAGAAAGAGATTCATGTTTTGAAAATCAATACGAATCATGGTCGTGCTATATTCTTTTGCTAGATCGTGAATTGATGGCTTTCAATCAAATTAAAAACGCATACAACCATGTAAAAATTATCAGAGAATTATCTCTCGGATGTTATGAATGCCCGAGGTGAAGAGCTGCACAAATTCGTTTTGGTAGAAGATGAATTTGCCGATGAAGCAAGAACACCTCACAACCCGTCGAGAACATCTCATATTCCCATCCTCATCATTAGCTTGGATGGCGTGTCGATCCGACTTCCGGATCCATGTCGATCCTTTTTTCCCGCGAGAAAGACTTTGTGCGAAGTGCCTCTCTTTTTTCCTTCTCTTCTCCATTTTCTCTCATCTTCTCTCCCATTTCCTCCTTGACCGAAATTCACAGGATTAGAGCCGTGAGAGGGGCAGCTGGGGCTTGCTAAAACCCATCGTCAAGAGATAGAGATAGAGATAGGGATAAGGGCACATATAAGGCTCTCCCCAACCCCCCTAACCGAAATCCCTAGATAATATGCATCCTTAGGGGGGGGGCGATTTTTATTAATGGAGAGAGGGAATCTCCTCTCCATTAATAGGCCGGCCACTACTTGGTGTGGGCCCCACATGGTCGGCCACTTAATGGAGAGAAGAGTATCCCCTCTCTCTATTAATATGGTCGGCCACTATATGGCTCGCATCACTTAGTGACTAATCCCCGAGGGGGAGGAAACCACTTAGTGACTAATCCCCGAGGTAATGCTATGTTGTTGCCAATTAATTATGATGTTGAATTTTAGAATATTGAGCTTTGTGGTTTTTGAGCTTACCTTCATGTGTGAGGGTCATGGTGATTCAATTGAATAGGTTCTAGTCACTACTGTTTCACACATACTATTACTTTGTTGGTACGGATGAGTGTGCTTGACATTTGGTGGTAGTGTATTGGGCGAGGCATGGAGTAATTCTTTGGAGTTAGTTTTTTCTTGTCTTTTTAGTTATATTTTTCAAGTTACTGCATTCAACTATTTATTGATAATTAATCTACAAAACATCTCATTGCAATATGAAAATATCATTCTCTTATTTAAGGCACCAACGACATTAGACAATCTAAAGACTATGAAATATTTAATCGTTATCTCTTAATGAAGGTGGATGCTCTGTTGTGCGGAAATATGGTATGCAGACTCATTGAGCTTTTCAGTTATGAATGTAATGTAGGTTCTCAATTCTCCATTCGAATTATGGAAGCATTAAACTACCTAAAACTATGTCAAGTTAAACATAAGAACTTAGTATTGAAATTAAACGACAGACCAAGACTGTTATAGATTAACGAGCTCGTCTTTTTCATAAACTATGGTCCAAGCTCATCGTTGATTTATGTAGTATTTTCCTTATTTTTGGTGTAGTGAATAAAGATTTAAAAAAAGATAAGGGTTATTCAAAAAGATTATCAATTCGTTTGTTTAGTGTAATAATTAACCAAATTGATACTCTTGATATAGTATTTTTACTGTAGCAATTATAGTAATTTCAATATAGTAGCTACAATGAAATCACTGTAGCAATCGTTATTTGCACTGTGTCAACCGGTGAATTGATATTGTTGCTGGAGTTGAATTGGTACTCTTGCTAGAGATAAATTAGAGAGACGATTTTGTTATTTGAAGGGGTAAAAAATGGTAGGGGACTTGTTATTGCACGTGCCTTTTGGGAAGGACTTGGTGCAATAATGAAACAATGTCTATTCTTTAGCTAAAAACAATATTCCTAAAAGTATTTAAAGCTAACTCTCTAGAAAATGATCGGTTATGTATCCTGATCTAATTTACAATACCCCCACAAGATAGCTTTCTACCTATAAAACTAATATTACATGGTCAATAATAAAAATTAAAACACCCAACATAATAGCAACTAATCTGGTAAGCAACTTTACACAAAACTTTATTTCGACTAAATCAACTTGTGGGGCGGTATGTCCGGTGTGTTGATTGCAGTTGTCATCCACCACCAACTTGTAGCGAATCCATAGGAACCGTTAACCTATTGAAAATAATTGATCCCTACAATAATTGTAATTAGAATTTAAATTTGGCAATAATGGCTACTAAATAATTGTAAGGTTCATACATTAAAAAGTGCATACTTACAATCTCTTTTGGATATTTATAAAACATGCAGTTTTGATTTTTTCAAACAATGAAACTAAAATTAACTAGTATTTTACTAATCCACACCTTGGGCATGTTTTTGTTGTCATTTTAGCAATTCAATGTGTAACAAAATACTTAGAAATAAGCACTTCCTACAGTCACATGGGTAATGATTTTTTGAACAAAGCAGTCATAATATCACAAACGATGGTTATATTTAAGGATCGACATGAATTTATTATTATTCAATGTTAGTGATTGGGTTAAAAGTCTTGCCTGCTGATTTCGAACATGAAATATGATCTCATGCTTAATATCCAGTCACACTATCCAATAGGCAATGACTTTTTCACATAGCATGTTATACAGTTATAGTATATAACATTGGCATGTAATCAAGTTTCTTTTCGATTACCTAAACATGATAGGATAACAAAGATACTATTTAGATTTCTACCAAAGTCACAGAGCCTATTATGCATTGACAATTTTGATTTGTAATTGACCTAATATAAAGTAGCATTGGCATACTATTACTTTTTTTCATTAAATCTGGTAGGATAACAAAGATATTATAAAGATGTCTACAAAATAATAAAGGCCATTATATACGACGTCTACCAAATAACAAAGATCATCATATTATTAGATGTCTACCAAATAATAAAGACCAAATAGTTAACATAACAAGATGTTCATTGCCACAAACTAGTTAAACGATGTCTACCACCACATAATTAATATAATAAGGATGTCCATTACCACAAACTAATATAAATCGAATTTATATCAATAATTTTTCCTTAGGTAACGCTCCACCCAACGAGGATATATGTTTAAACTCTTTACCATGAATGTTCGTGCTTGGATTTCATCTTTCACGAGGTGATCAAAAAATATCTCTGGGGCTTCTTCCTCAAACCCCTTCGACCGACATGATTACCCAATGAAGATCCTCAACCTATTGATTTGTGTGGGCTGTGCGGTGAGTGGTGATATTGTTTTTTATTGCCTTTGTAGCATCTCTGACTTTCATAACTAACTCGAGGATGGTATTAATTATCTTGGTACACCGATTTTTTATGCTTACTACGATTCTTCTTATTGGTTAAAGATGTCGAACGGGAGGACTCAGCTTGTCTTCCTTGAATACTTGTTCCTTGCGAAGGTGGAGTAGGGGTAGATTCGCCCATTTCAACTTCAAGCTTATTTGGAGGAAAATAAGGTTCCTTTCCGAGGTCAATTGCTTGGTCATTACACATGAATAATGTTGGATTATCAAAGTCTTTGTAAATACTCTTTGCATAAAAGCCTATTGATTGGTCATCCCTGCATATTATCCTTAGTTCCTCGTAGTGTTCAATAGACTTGTTTATAAATGGCTCTGTCATAGGGTGTGTCTACATACACGGTTAAAGAATAAATTGAAAACATATGCAACCATGCTAAGAGAAACAAAAAATTCGTTATTAATTTAACAACCTCCATATAGGTACGGTACATTGCATGCTCTATTATGCTCATCCTGAGGCCATCATGCCACTTGCTCCATTTAAATCTTGATATTTTTTTTATCTCCATGTACTTTGTCCTCAAGGTTCTCATATGATTTTTTATATTTTTCACAGTAAAGGACTTCCCAAATTGGGCATTGATAGCATTTGCGATATCAAAAAATATGAATCTTTTGAATGACTTATTAATCTTCATTTCATTTTTGGCTTGTTCAACCAAAAATAAAATAAGAAAGAATGTGTATGATTTCTTCCAACATTTATTGTGTGTACCTCTTCTGACTCGTGACTGAGAATGATTATTATATGATTGTAACTGATTATCATGATACTCTATTTCTATCAAAAAGTAGCAATTACATAAAATTAATGAATAATTAGTTCACCAAAACATGTATGAAAGAACAGACAATCTATTTTTTACTATCTTGTTTCATAGGAGAATAATTTAAAAAATATACATGAGTAATCTAAGACAATCTAGAGACATAAAATCCAAATTTTAAGTATAAGGTACTTTTGCATATTGAGTACAAGGTTATTACGCATATTGGATACAAGGTTCTTATACATATTGAGTACAAGCCAAATATTAATTCATACCAACCAAATTAAGTCATCCAAACTAAATATTAAGTCATACAAACCAAATTAATTAAGCCATATGAGTCAACTCGTGTACTAAGCCAACATTGCCTCCGTGATTGAATCCCTTATTGCTAACTATTGTCTATTTTCTTTGCATTGCTCGTGTTAAGTTCTAGACTGATTTATATTGATTACAACTTCCTCTTCTTGTGCATCTATTCTAAAAGTACTCCATTGATAAATATGTCGTCCAGATCTTCTACCAATATGTAGTTGTGTATTACACAACATGTTAACACCAAATCTACTTGTGTTTGATATGGTGAAATACTTATTTAAAATCTTAAATCAATTATTTAGGATAGCCAATGCCCTCTCCACCTTGGAGCGACGTGATGAATGTCTGAGGTTGAACAACTCCTATTTATCTTGAGGTGTACGTCCGAAATACACATTTAATGATACCAAACTAATCGATATAAGGTAGAAAATTCAAGTTTAGTCGTATATCCCACGTCCACCAAATTATATTTACTTGCAATCATATTTATCATATCCTTAATGAAGCATTAATATTTAATAAAAAAATATAGGATTAACTAGATATATTAAGGTACCTTTAATAATTTTAAGACCTTCTGAATGTGGACGGGACAAGGCATCATTCAGGATGGTGAAGTCTTTGGCAATTTAGTACAACCTTTCCAACCGGCTAGGACATATATGAATCTCATGTTTGAAGAGATGGCTACCAATATATTTTGTGTTACTCTTTTTCTCCCACAAAAATGAGCAACCATATCAAGGGACATTGTTGCATCAATATGGGTACCATCCAATAGACCGATGCAATTTTAAAGTGAGCGACACATGTTACTTTCAAAAATAATATATTCATTCATAAATAATTTATATAGTAATATTCATTACATTGGCAATGTGTAATAGTTTGTATTGGACGATATCTCTATATTTGTTGCGGGTCCTGATTACTGGATGCATTAAGCTCAAATTAAGCAAATTATTTTTAACACGTTATTGAAATACCGACTAACTGTCTTACTTGATCTCATAAAGTCTGTCTTCATAGACCTATTCTTGATGTTATGACCGACAATATAGAGGAACATTGCAAGTTATTCCTCTATACTTCCTGAATGGTATCACGTAATAGTAAATTGTCTCTCAAGATCATGTCTAGCCTATAGATGACTTCTTTGTCTATTCGGATATATTGGATACAGTTATGCATACCGCCATAAAGAATTGTATGCATGTGGATATTCCTATGCAAATATCTATAGATAGACAGTAGTCTCGATATGTTTCCATTCCGAATTAACTTCTTGAGATCGGAACAACCACTACTGTTACAACGACAATAAAAGAAGCCCCTATATTCCGAGTTGTGCAAGCATCCATATTATTATCCATGGGTAGATCTAGTGTATGACCAAAAAAAATAAAATCAATGGACATATTGGAGACAAATTAATGAATATGTTGGGCCAAAACTTGTTTATGCAAAGACAATGTATTTTCTTTAAGGAAAAGATGAATTAATATAAGTGTACTACAACTTTAAATAAATGACACTTGTAAGCTAACAATTCATCATCCCTACGAGACCCCTTTTTCTCCCCTCGTCTTCGGGTTTTAGGTTCCTCTCTCTTGGCCTCCCCGGTCGTCGTCGACGGCTCCGGGGAGGTCAGGTGCTCGATGGGGTTAGTGCTCGGGTGGGATCAATTGCCCCATCCATCCATGTGAAGATAGGGGCTTTTTCCCACCAGCGGGCGGCGTTTTGAGCGATTTTCGGTGTCATAGGCTGCCTCCTTTGCTCGGTTCAGGCCATTCGTTCGACTTCGGGGTGGTGGCATTCGCTGGTGGCACTCGGAGTGGTTATCTGGCCCTAGCATGTCTAGGCCATGATGTTCCATAAGGGTTTTCTTGACCCACTCCTCTACTTGGTGACGGCAAGCCTAGTGGCTCATGGCGGCGATGTTCTGATCAAAGAGTACAGGTCGGGGTTCGTCAATGGTGCATGTTCTGATGCCGCGTCATTGATGGTAATGGTTCTCCAGTTCTGGCGTGTCCGGGTTTTTGGGTTTTTTTTTATATTTAATTTTATGGTTTGTTTTCTCCCTTTGTTCTGGGGTTGGCGTCCTCCCTGTCTGGCCACCTGGTGTAGCAAGCTTCTTGTGTGTCCGCCCAGTGGGGCGTCGTGTGTATTGATTGATTTTAGACTTTGAACCTCTGTCTTTCCTACCGGTGGTGGCGTTGGTATGTGGCTCCCGTTGGGTGGCGGGCTTTCTCTGTTTGTGCCGGCATATGGCGCCCCCTAGGGGTTTGGTTGTGACCTCCCCTTTCAATCTTTCAAAAAAAAAATTATATATCCCTACGAGAAATTAATTGGGAAAACATAATTTCAGCAATTCTTTAGATATTATATATATAATGTTTCAATCCAAAGCACACTATAAACAAATATGACTTCCAAATTTGCAAGATCCCAATCGAAGTCACAACTAACCTTATATAACACGGGGATGGATCTCGACGATTTCTTTAGATCAAAGAGGGGAAACAAACATATTTCGAAAAATATTTCTAACCACACAACATTTAGTGACCACAACAATAGCTTTGAAATCAGATCTTTTAAAATGAATCAGATTTCAACAAAAAAAAAAGTGAACACAACAACCTAGTAACAATGATGATCTGATTGGTGGTCCGACGACGAGAGGAACAGTGGTTGGTGCTGGTTGCGGGATCCTAGTGTGTGTGTGTGTGTGTGTGTGTGTGTGTGTGTGTGTGTGTGTGTGTGAGAGAGAGAGAGAGAGAGAGAGATGGCTTATGTTGGAGGAGGGTTTTGTCAGTCGACATCAGGAGATTTTGAGCGATGGAAGCAATCGGAGCAACCATTGGAGTGAGGGTATTTCTTTGTCGCATGAGAGAGAGGAAAGCAAAGGCGGTCGGTGACCCGAATCACATCCCAATTCCAGAGAACAGAAGTCTTATGATCACGTGGTGTTTTCTACACTTTCTCAAAAGTTTTGTAGTGTGACTTTGGAGCTTTTTGGACCGAAGTCACAACTTACATATTTGGAGGAGGTGGAGGGCTCACTCGGAAGTCCTAGTTCCGATTTAGAGTGGACCTCCGTGCAACCTAATTAACATCGGAACTAGTCCACTTCCAACACTTCCGTCACTTCGGGCTGCTTTTCAGTGTAACCAAACATGCCCTAAGTGAAGTTCTGCTCGGGTAGATGTGATATATGCCACCTCACAAACCAAGTGGGTTGAGAGAGAGAGAGAGATGGTTGCCAATACATTTACTTGCAATCGTATTTATCATATCCTTAATGAAGTAATAACATTTAATAAAAAAAATATAGGATTAGCTAAATATATTAAGATACCTTTAATAATTTTAAGACCTCCTGAAGGTGGACAGGACAAGGCATCATTCAGGACGATGAAGTCATTGGCAATTTAGCACAACCTTCCCAACTGGCTAGGACATATGTGAATCTCATGTTTGGAGAGATGGTTGCCAATACATTTTGTGTTACTATTTTTCTCCCACAAAAATGAGCAACCATATCAAGGGGTATTGTTGCATCAATATGGGTATCATCCAATAGACCGATACAATTCTAAAATGAGCGACACATGTTACTCTAAAAAATAATATATTCATTTATACATAAAATGTAATAATAATCATTACATTGACAATGTGTAATAGTTTGTATTGGACGATATCTCTATATTCGTTGCGGGTCCCGATTACTGGATGCATTAAGCTTGAATTGAGCAAATTATTTTTAACACCTTATTGAAATACTGATGTCTTCATAGACCTATTCTTGGTGTTATGACCAACAATATAGAGGAACATTGCAAGTTGTTCTTCTATACTTACTGAATGGTATCACGTAATAGTAAATTGTCTCTCAAGATCATGTCTAACCTATAGGTGGCTTCTTTGTCTATTCAAATATATTGGATACAATTATGCATACCGTCATAAAGAATTGTATGCATGTGGGTATTCCTATGCAAATATCTATAGATAGATAGTAGTCTTGGTATATTCTCATTCTGAATTAACTTCTTGAGAATAATCACTACTGTTACAACGACAACAAAAGAAGCCCCTATATTCCGAGTTGTGCAAGCATCCATATTGCTATCCATGGATAGATTTAGTGTATGACAAAAAAAAAAATCAATGGCCATATATCATAGACAAATTAATGAATATTTTGGGCCAAAACATGTTCATGCAAAGGCAATGAATTTTCTTTAAGCAAAAGATGAATTGATATAAGTATGCTATAAGCTAACAATTCATCATCCCTACGAGACCCCTTTTTCTCCCCTCATCTTAGGGTCTCGGGTTCCTCTCTCTTGGCCTCCCCGACCGTCATCGATTGCTCTGGGGAGGCTAGGGGTTCGGTGGGGCTGGTGCTCGGGTGGGATCAGTTGCCCCCTCCATCCATGTGTAGATAGGGGCTCTCTCCCTTCAGCGGGCGGCGTTTTGAGTGATTTTCGGTGTCGCAAGCTGCCTCCTTTGCTTGGTTTGGGCTGTTCGATCATTTGCTCCAGGGTGGTGGCATTCGCTGGTGGCACCCGAAGTGGTGATCTAGCCCTAGCCTGCCTAGTGATGTTCCAAAAGAGTTTTCTTGATCCACTCCTTTGCTCGGTGACGGCAATCCTAGTGGCTCACGGCAGTGGTGTTCTGATCAAAGACATATTAGGGTTTGTCAATGGTGCATATCTGATGCTGCATCACTAATGGTGATGGTTCTCCAGTTCTGGCGTGTCCGAGTTTTTGGGTTGTTTTTTGGGTTTTTTTTTAATTATTTTAGGGTTTGTTTTCTCCCTTTGTTGTGGGGTTGGCGTCCTCCCTGTCTGGCCACCTGGTGTAGTGAGCTTCTTGTGTGTCCGCCCAGTGGGCGTCGTGTGTGTTGATTGATTTTAGGCTCTGAGCCTCTGCCCTTCCTACCGGTGGTGGCGTTGGTATGTGGCTCTCGTCGGGTGACGGGCTTTCTCTGTTTGCGCTGGCATATGGCGCCCCCTGGGGATCCGATTGTGACCTTGCCTTTCAATCTTCTAAAAAAAAAAAAATCATCCCTTAGAGAAATTAATTGGGAAAACATAATTTCAGGAATTCTTCCAATACACATTCAAAAAACAAGTCTCATACAATTAATAGAAAAAGGAATACTTAATTTCACCAATTCTTTAGATATTATATATAGAATGTTTCAATCCAAAGCACACTATAAACAAATATAACTTTCTAATTTGCAAGATCCAATCGAAGTCACAACTAACCTTATACAACACGGGGATCGATCTCGATGATTTCTTTAGATCAAAGAGGGGAAACAAACATATTTCGAAAAATATTTCTAACCACACAATATTTAGTGACCACAACAATCTTTGAAATCAGATCTTTGAAAATGAATCAGATTTAAAAAAAAAAAAGTGACCACAACAATTAGTGAGCACAACAATCTTTGACATTCTAACCACCCAACATTCAAAAATATGAGATATTTGAAAAATAATCAAATTTCAAAAATTAAATAGTGACCATAACAATCTGTCACTACAACAATAATCTTTGAAATTCTAACAACACAACATCCATCAGGATTAGAACTTTGAAAAAAATCAGATCTAAAAATTAGTAAAAATGATGATCTGATTGGTGGTTCGACGACAGGAGGAACGGTGGTTGGTGCTGGTTGTGGGATCCTAAGGTTTCGTCTCTAGAAGAACTTGTGTGTGCGTATGTGTGTGTGTGTGAGCGAGTGAGAGAGAGAGAGAGAGAGAGAGAGAGAGAGAGAGAGAGAGAGAGAGAGAGAGAGAGAGAGAGAGAGAGAGAGAGAGATGGCTTCTGTTGGAGGAGTGTTTTGTCGGTCGACATTGAGAGATTTTGAGCGATGGAAACAATCGGAGCAACAGTTGGAGTGAGGGTTTTTCTTTGTCGCACGAGAGAGAGGAAAGTAAAGCCGGTCAGTGACCTGAATCGCATCCCAATTCCAGAGAACAGAAGTCTTATGATCACGTGGTGTTTTCTACACTTCCCCAACAGATTTGAAGTGTGACTTCATAGCTTTATGGGCCAAAGTCACAACTTACATATTTGGAGGTGGTGGAGGGCTCACTCTGAAGGCCTAGTTCCGATTTTAGAGTGGACTTCCGTGCAACCTAATATCGGAACTCGTCCACTTTCAACACTTCCATCACTTTGGACTGTTTTCAGTGCAACCAAACATGTCCTAAGTAGGGATGGCAACGGTGTGATTTCAGTGCGGTTTCGGGTAAAACTGAAACCGCACCGCAACACTAAAACCACACCGCACCACGACGGTGTACTTATGTAAAACCGAAACCACACCATGCGGTGCGGTGCACCGCTGTTTAACATTGTAATGGTCTAAACGGTGCGGTTTTTTACGGTTTTGGGTAAAACCGAAATCGCACCGCGCCACCGAAACCGCACCGCACCGCAACAGTTTTAGATTTTGGCAAACCAAAACCGCACCATGCGGTGTGATTTTTCACGGTTCTCGGTTTTAAACTGCACCGTTGCCATTCCTAGCCCTAGGTGAAGTTCTACTCGGGTAGATGTGATATATGCCACGTCACAAACCAAGTGGGTTGTGTGTGTGTGTGTGTGAGAGAGAGAGAGAGAGAGAGAGAGAGAGAGAGCAGTCGAACACGGGTAAGAATGAGCTTGCAAGGCCCGGAGGCACGTTGCAGTGGAGCCGGGGGCCATTAAATTAGGACAAGCTGGTCGCGCCCGCGGACATGCACCGTATCCCGCACCCCTCGCCCTTACCCCACTCCGTGTATCTCGCCACCCCCTTCATTGATTGCGTCCTGATCCCCGGGATTCCCAGCCATTGCCCTCCCTTTCCTAAACTGCCCCTTGGCCCCGCCCGGCCGTCTGCGCAGCGCTCATGCGTTGCTCTCGCGTCAGTAAACGAATCAGCAGGGGTCAGTACCGTCATTTCGACCGACGACTCACCTCGCTCCCGGCCAGCCGTGGTAGTTTTTCCAGCCATTTCTCTGTCTCTGACGTCAGTTCCGGCGTTTCTCCGCCAGAGCGAGAGAGCGAGAGCGCAGGTACGGAAGGGCATGGAAGCCGACCGGGCCACGGGGAGTCGTTGAAGATCGGACCGGGTTTTCGCGCCGGAGGTAGGGCCGGGTTTTCTTGTTGTCCCCCATTTTTGATATTTTCAAAGATTTGTATTTTTCTGAACCGAGGTCTGAATGGGGGACGAGACTAGGGGGACTTTGACCCAAGAGAAGGGCAGTGTGAAAGTCAGCCTGTAGCCTTTGTACTACAAAGAGAGAGAGAAAGAGAGAGGAGAGAGAGAGGAGAGAGAGAGAGTTAAAAAAAAAAATAGGGTTCTCTTGTTTGATTTTGTGAGGCTTGGCACAGTCCACACATGTGTGTTATTATCCATGCCCTCTTGCTTCTTCTGAGTCCTCCCTTGACTCCTCTCTTCCTGAAAGAAGCAGCAGCATGCAGTGGTGGCGAGTGGAGATTTAGGGTTTTTTTTTTTTTCTTCTGGGTTCTTCTGTTTGTTCAGAGGGACTAGGGTTAGGGTTAGGGTTTTGAGGGAGTAGAGAGAGAGAGAGAGAGGGAGACGGAGAGAGAAGGAGGCGCTAGCGGCTACGCTCGGCTTCTTTCTCTTTCCCTCTGCCCGGCGGGAGAGGGAGTTGGAGGCAATTGTTCATAGCCGAGCCTATGCTTTTGCCTCCTCTAATCTCTCCGAAGTTTCCTTTCTGGGATTTGGGTTCTTCCGTATATACCCTCCTTCCATATCTTTTCTCTTTCCATTTCTTTTGTTTTTAATTTCCTTTTTTTCTCTTGAGGTCGTGTTGCGTGTCTGTAACGAGGTGGGAGATCTAGAAGCTTTTGGGTCGGGGAGGAGAGAGGCCCAGAGATCTCGAGGTGATAAAAGGAGGAGGATCTCTCTTTTTTTTTAATTTTTAATGAGTTTTGGGGGTTTGTTCCACGGTGGCCCCGGTGACATACCGTACGGCAGCGCCGCCGTGCCGGCGGGTGCCATCACGCAGCCGCGCCTCGTCCCGGCCTCCTCGCTCAACAAGCGCGCCTTTAACTCCCCAGGTCTCTCCCTCGGCCTGGTAAGCCGCTGCGGCAGATACCTCCCCCCCCCCCCCCCCCCCCCCCTTCTCTTCCTTTTCCGTTGTTTTCGGTTTCCTTATCTGTGCTCTTAGCTGATTTGGGGAGTGGGTTTCCGTGATCGCGGCCAGCAGACGAACATGGAGGGCCAGGGGGAGATGAGCCGGGTCGCCGTCGGCGGCGGGCTGGGAGGAGGCGTCGATCCGGTGGGCCGGAACAAGGAGGATGAGAACGAGAGCCGATCGGGGAGCGACAACGTCGAGGGTGTGTCCGGAGACGATCTCGAGCAGGAGAACCCGCGGAAGAAGAAGAGATACCACCGCCACACCCCTCAGCAAATCCAAGAACTCGAAACGTAAGCGACATCGATTCCCCCCATCTATCTACTCCTTGTCACCAACCCTCACTCATCTTCTCTCTTCGATCGATCCGCAGCCTCTTCAAGGAGTGCCCCCACCCAGACGAGAAGCAAAGGCTGGAGCTGAGCAAGAGGCTGTCCTTGGAGAGCCGCCAGGTCAAGTTCTGGTTCCAGAATCGGCGGACCCAGATGAAGGTAGAGATCAAAACCGAAGGATTTCTTCTTTCCGCTTGCTGGTTTCTGATCTCACTGTGATTTGGGGCAGACCCAGATCGAGCGCCATGAGAACTCGATCCTGAGGCAGGAGAACGACAAGCTCCGGGCGGAGAACATGTCGATCCGTGACGCCATGAGGAATCCGATCTGCAGCAACTGCGGCGGCCCGGCGATGCTCGGGGAGGTGTCTCTAGAAGAGCAGCACCTGAGGATTGAGAACGCTCGCCTGAAAGACGAGCTCGATCGTGTCTCCGCGCTCGCCGGAAAGTTTCTCGGCAGGCCGATATCCTCCTTGGCCAGCCCAATTCCCTCCATAACGCACTCGTCACTGGATCTTGCGCTCGTCAACAATGGCGGTTTCGCGAGCTTCAGCACTGTGGCCCCTACTTTGCCCGCGGTGCCCGATTTCATTACCGGGGTATCCAGCCCCTTGGGCAGTATCATCCCCCCTCCTCAGGCCATGGGCGGCGGCGACAGGTCATTAGAGAGGTCTATGTTTCTGGAGCTTGCATTGGCTGCGATGGATGAGCTGGTGAAGATGGCTCAGATGGAGGAGCCCCTTTGGGCCCGGAACGTCGACGGCGGACGGGAGGCGCTGAACGGCGAGGAGTACCGGCAATTGTTCCCTTGCTGCATCGGGATGAAGCCCGCCGGGTACGAGTCGGAGGCCACGAGGGAGACCGGGATGGTGATCATCAATAGCTTGGCCCTTGTTGAGACTCTCATGGATGCGGTAACCCCTTCATCTATTGCTAGCAATAGTGTTCTTATTAGTCCCACCTTGATTGTGGTATTGTAATGATGTGTGTTCTCTCTTTATATAAATCCTTAATATAAAGAGAGATACTAATAGTAACACTATATCTAATGGTTATAATCATTCGAATTGCCGAAAAATTTGATTTTGCGTCTAATCACCATTGTTGATCCAGGCTCGGTGGGCGGATATGTTTCCGTGCATGATCGCGAGAGCCGCCACCACCGACATTATATCGAGCGGGGTGGGGGGGAGCCGGAATGGCGCACTTCAGCTTGTAAGTCCATCTCGATCGGTCCCGCATCGAAAATGCATGTTGATGGGGGCTTAATTTCTTCTAATTGCAACTCTAATTGTTCGACGTAGATGCGCGCCGAGCTCCAAGTCCTATCGCCGCTGGTTCCGATCCGCGAGGTGAACTTCCTTAGGTTCTGCAAGCAGCACGCCGAGGGCGTGTGGGCGGTCGTCGACGTATCCATCGACGGTATCCGGGACGACAACTCACCCGTGGGTGCCCATATGGGCTGCCGGAGGCTGCCCTCTGGCTGTGTTGTGCAAGACATGCCTAATGGCTACTCAAAGGTTGATCATCTTTCTCTCTCCTACTAACTCACTCCCTCACTAACTCACTGGTATTTTGCCCTAATTGGTTATGGGTTCTATGGTTGTGTGAGTCAAGGCTGAAGCTTCCAAGGATGTATTGGTAGACTCCTTCTATCTGCTCTCATCTTGAAAGCTTCACCCCAAGGCTCCTCACTGTCCCTATCCAATCAAATTATTACCCCATAATCTCATCGATTCTATATTTAATTATCTTATTAATTTTAAATTAATTATTTTTATTTTAATCCATGGAGTCTCTCCTTCTTCCCCGACCTCGAACTTGGCGGATTTACAGCCATGTCTTCGGGCCCAGGGCCCATCGAAATCTGGGCAAAGACTATTCAACCAGAAGAAAAAACTGTACAGAACCGATCACAGCCGTCCGATTGCACACTAAGCGGGCAACGGACAGCTGTGATGGGGTATGTAAATAGGGTGTAAACCATCTGTCTGGTTGATTAGTTTAATGTTTGTATATAGTAAACTAATTCTGCAGATCAGCTTCTATTCCCATCTTTGATGCTAATCAGCGGGATTCTGTTCTGATGGTCAAAGGCCAACTGTTTTGTATTGGACGCTCGTAGGTCACGTGGGTGGAACACGCGGAGTACGATGCGACGGCGGTGCACCAGCTGTACCGCCCCCTGCTCCGCTCCGGGATGGGTCTGGGCGCGCAGCGGTGGGTGGCGACCCTCCAGCGCCAGTGCGAGTGCCTCGCCATCCTCATGTCCTCCGTCCCCAGCCGCGACAACACCGGTACGATCTGTTTGCACGGCCACCACGGCGATCACAGGTTTTTTTTTGGATTCGGGCCAGCGTCTGACGGGTCTGTAGAATGGGCAGTGGCAGCGGGGATCACGGCGGGCGGGCGGCGGAGCATGCTGAAGCTGGCGCAGCGGATGACGGACAACTTCTGCGCGGGGGTGTGCGCGTCGTCTGCGCACAAGTGGAGCGCGCTGCGGGCGGGGAGCATCGGGGAGGACGTGCGGGTGATGACGCGGCAGAGCCTGGCCGACCCCGGGGAGCCGCCGGGCGTGGTGCTCAGCGCCGCCACGTCGGTGTGGCTCCCCGTCGCCCCGCACCGCCTCTTCGACTTCCTCCGCGACGAGAGCCTCCGCAGCGAGTGGGACATCCTCTCCAACGGCGGGCCCATGCAGGAGATGGCCCACATCGCCAAGGGACAGGATCACGGCAACGCCGTCTCGCTTCTCCGTGCCAGCGTAAGCAAACCCTCCCATCCTTTTTATTTTTGGATTTTTGCGTATGCCTCCCTGATAAATATTGATATTACATAAAGCACCCCCTGTTTTAAATTTTGTTAATAACCCCCTAATCTATTCCCACAGTTGATGAAAGCCCGGCATGCCAAAATTTTGAAATGCGTTTTTTACTAGATGTCAGAATTCTCGGGGGGGGCGTATTAAAAACGCCTTTTATTTTCCTATATTTTAAGAAGGGATTTTTGCATAAGTAAACCTAACAAAGTTAGATGTTGCGAAAAACCCCTATGATTTTCACCAAACTAGGTGTGCACCCTTCACATGGAATTTTTATTTAGGATTATTTTGACTTTGCCCCAAATTTTTGACTTAAATTAGACTTTACCCCCCATCTGTTCATTAATTAGACTTTACCCCCCAAAATTAACTGTTCCTTCAGCTCACCCTCCAATACTCTTTCTTTTTCGTCAGCTCATCCTTTCTCTTAGATGGAGAACTGACGGAACAGTTAGTTTTGGGGGGTAAATTCTAATTAATGAAAAGATGGGAGGTAAAGTCTAATTCAAGGCAAAATTTGGGGGGCAAAGTCAAAATAACCCTTTTATTTATGCAAAAATACCCATATAGATAACCTGTAAACCATTTCCCCCTTGGATGGCGATGGCTAAGGTTAAAATGGCGATGAAGTTGACTATATGGTTATTTTTGTCTCAATTGTTATGCGTGAAGATTGCGTAGTGAATTTCGTAGAATATAGGGGTCTTTCTACAAATATCTGACTTTAAGTTATGGCCGTTGGGGCGGTGATCGCTTCGCGGATATCAATGCCACGCCCAGAAGGTTGACATGACTGGAAATCGTCATCTCTGATTGCGGACGTCGCAGTCCCAACACCAGACGATCTGACTGAAATAAATGGCCGTGCTAATCCGACCCAGCACCCAATTCACTGTAGATCCTTAGCAGACCCTCCAATTTATCCTGATTTTGTGGTGGGTTCAACTTTGGGTGCAAAACACGTGCAGGCGGTGAGCGCGAACCAGAGCAGCATGCTGATACTGCAAGAGACGTGCACGGACGCGTCGGGGTCGCTGGTGGTGTACGCACCGGTGGACATCCCGGCCATGCACCTCGTCATGAACGGCGGCGACTCGGCCTACGTGGCCCTCCTCCCGTCCGGGTTCGCGATCCTGCCGGACGGCCCCGCCGCCACCCAGAGCGGGCCCCGGGCCCCGCCGAGGGCGGGAGGGTCGCTGCTGACGGTGGCGTTCCAGATCCTGGTGAACAGCCTGCCGAGCGCGAAGCTGACGGTGGAGTCGGTGGAGACCGTCAACAACCTCATCTCCTGCACCGTCCAGAAGATCAGAGCCGCCCTCCGCTGCGAGGGCTGAGATACCTCCGCCGTGGGGTTGAGTCAAGAACGAACCGCGCGCGTTTAACAACACAACCTTTGCTAAGTGGTAAGGGACTATAGAACACAACAACAGAGAGAGAGAGAGAGAGAGAGAGAGAGAGAGAGAAGAGAGGAGAGAGAGAGAGAGAGAGAGGAAACAGAGAGAGAGAGAGAGAGTGAGAGAAGAGAGTAGAGAGCTATATTCCTTAGCACCGAGCAATGGTGGTGGTTCGGGTATTGACTCAGTCTCCACTAGCGGGTTGACTCAACATCGACTCAGAAGAAAAAATAAAATAAAACCCTGGACCCTCAAGTGATTGGTGCTTTCCTTCGTGTAATCTAATATCTTTTGACGATGGTTTTGTGATGCATGATTGGATAATCCGACGGTGGTCAGTACCTGCCATTTGAACACACAGGGGAACATACGGGTGGACACAGTCGCAGCCACGTGTCCGCATTATGTCCACTTACGTGTTCTACTAGCAATTTTCTTGTTTGTACTTCTCTTTTCTTTACCCTTGTTTGGGCAAAAGTGTAATTTACCCATGTTTGGGTAAATTACACTTTGCCCCTCTGAAGTTTATCTGAAAAATTCTTAATCCCCTAATAGTTGAAAAACTAGATTTTTCAACCTTCAATTCAGTTTTGATAAGGTAAAAGTTACTAAATGAGATAATTAAGTAGTTGACAAAAGAAGTATTGTGCTAACATTTTAAACTTTAGCGAACGATTAAAAAACTACAATGGGTTAAGAGTTTTTGAGTCAAACTTCAAGGGGGCAAAGTATAATTTAGTCTTGTTTTTTTAGGATAAATCACAGGATAAATTATACTTTAACCCCCTAAACTGTAGTTCTAAAACAACTAACTCTTCTGTGATTTATTTTGTTCCAAATTGTTCCTAAAGTTTCAATTGTTAGCATAATACATCATTTTGTCGACTATTTTTTTTTATTTGGTAGTTTTTTTCTAATCAAAAGTGAATTGAAGGGATGTAAAATATAGTTTTTTTTACTATAGGGGTTAAGTGTTTTTACGCTAACCTTTAGAGGGTAAAGTGTAATTTATTTATTTTTTATTTAAGGTCGGCTGTTTACATGTGGGTGTGTCGGTGGACGATCGGTGGCCCGCATTTAATGAGCCACTGAGCATCCAGCCAGGCTCATTGAATGCCGGCAGTCTGCACTGACCGGTGAGCCTCCCCACCCCACCCCCTCCCCTCCGCTCCTGAGCTCGTCACTCGTCATCACTGCCTCGGTGAGCGGAGGAGTTTGTATTTTACGTTGGTATGGATGAGATCATGGCCATCTCATGTGGAGCCCGCCAGACCCCTCTCTCTCTCTCTCTCTGTCTCTCTCTGTCTGTATTTTACGTTGGTATGGATGAGATCATGGCCATCTCATGTGGAGCCCCCCCCTCTCTCTCTCTCTCTCTCTCTCTCTCTCTCTCTCTCTCTCTCTCTCTCTCTCTCTCTCTCTCTCTCTCTCTCTCTCTCTCTCATCAAGAACAAGCCATGTTCACAATCCCACGTTTGGATATGCTCGTTTAGGATTGTGAGCTCAATAGGCAAAGTATATGTGGTTCATGAGCGTTGACTTCGTATAGTTCGGGCACCTGACAAATACCTTTTCGTTTTGTTTGGATTTGAATCGAAGGAACATGTGAGACTCCTAGAATAATTGGTGCTTCCGGATTAATATTTCTGTTTTAAAGAAGAGAGATTAGAAGTACTATAAGAAGAGAGAGAAAATCAAAGAGTATAAACTTGATTCTTTTACTAGAATGGTAACATGTTCTTACATCAAAGTGTACAAAGAATTAACGTCTCCATTTTTTCTATTGCATGATCTGTGTCTCTCACGTGATGTGCTCTCATTGCTTGTAAGACCATCTTATCTTTTCTTGTTATCTGTTGCTTATGGGTTTGTGTTATGCCGCGGATCCGTCGTCGTTATGTGAGCCCTTCATAGTATGTCTGTTACCCTTTTGAATGAGGCTGTCATGTGTTATCTTCCACGTACTTGAATTGCATTCTTTGTTGGGGAATCATCTATATGTGTAGCCTTATCGTAGGTAGAGCTTTTAACAATTAAATCCCTCTAGCCATGGTACGATCGATCATTGCTTGCCTTGTGACACTACAAACTGCCAAATTGAACGGATCTCCTAATGATCAAACGTTGATCCATCATTGATCATCATGTACTAAAAAAAAATTCAGAGACACCACACCTTTGGATGATAATGTTAGATACCCTCACACCCTAAAACCATGGTCGTAAGGGGAGGTCCACAGAGGGTATATGTGACGACCAAGATCCAATAGGCCAATAGCCAAAACTCCTGAGGCTGTGATGCCAAGATGGATGAGGTGAGGTGAACAGGGCCACGAGTTAGCCTCGTATTGCTTGGATAGAAGGAGATCCTGAGTTACTTATATAATTTTTCCTGCCAAACATAGAAGACACGTTTTAAAATTGTGCGCCGATACGGAATTCGTAAGAACTCCGTAGTTAATCATGCTCAGGCGAGAGTAGTACTAGGATAGGTGACTTCTCTATGAAATTCTCGTGCAGGAACAGGCAAAGCAGATAATATCTTGTGTATTTGGAGTTAATGTTATAGTATATGAAGGTAACACTGCCCCAGCTCGCAAGCCGCAATGTGGGACTAAACTCCTACATATCAAACCATGATCGATCATACATCCAAAAATCAAGTCTCATTATTTTTTAAAAAATCATCTAAAATCAAATTAAGACTTTTTGTTGCAAACCATTTTCAAATCTGATCAAAGTTTGAATTTTTTTTTATGAATTTTTCAAGATTTAAAACATACAAAATGAACAGATGCCATGATGCAGATGCCATGATGCAGATTATGAACAAATGCAAAACTGAGCATGGTAATGAGATATTGACATATTGTGTAGTATTTGATATTCAATAATTAGTCACAAGTATTGTGATAGGAGTTCAACTATACAGCCTTTCTATAATACAATTTAGCAATATTTGAACATTATAGAAAACAAACCATAGCAGTATCTAGTGAAGTAGGAGGCTACGAAGCTACGGAGCTTCGATGCAGCCTCGTCGTAGGAGGCAAGCGTCCTTTTCGGACGAGGTGAGCAGCCTAGGTGGTGGCGGACGGAAGAAGGGGAAAAACTCCTCTCTCACTCCCTGTCTGCGATCTCTCTTGTGAACGTCGTGTTGATAACATGTTGTAAATCTTCGCTCTACATCCCAAATAAGATGTGCAACCATATATAATATTCATGAAGATTTTATGCTTGGCCATCTACAACAGCACCATTTGGCAACATCTTAGCCATCAACATCACCTCTCAAAATCAAAACAACCTCTCTAAGCATCCACTGCAGCACACTCAAAAGCCTCTAGAGAGGTGCCTCCTTAAGATCATCCTCCAAAAAAGAAGCATCATCAAGAACAACAACAGACTAATTCTCTTCCCCACTTCCTCGACTCCAAAACACCGCGACAGTTGGGTAAAAGAAAGATCAGAACATCAAAGCCAGAAGAATCACAAGAGGCCAAGATCCGCAATAGGTGAAGAATTCGAAGTAGATTCAAAAAACTGGTATCAATGAGAGTCTCATGAGTTGCAAAGGGAGTCTAGAGGCTAATCATATTCCCCACTGCTATAGAGGCATCTCTACCCATTAGAGTCTGCAAAATATCTCAACAAACCTACTAGCAATTATTGAGAACACCACAGAGGCAATAGAAGAAACACCCTCAATGCACCTACAAGAGTTTAGAGGATCTATCAGCTTGAAGAGTAATGAACTTGCATATTTTCTTGATGGGGTAGCCAGTGTTAACTCTCCCCCAACCCAACTTCCTATAGCTATCATCCCAAAGACCTTTGGAGAACAGACATTTAAAGAATAAGTGCTTAACATTCTCTTCACCTTGGATTCAGAGGAGGACACCTCTCTCCTCTGAATCCAAGGGGTAGTCAGGATTCTATTCCTCACTGCTCTTCAAGTGCAGAAACTATGATTTTGTTTGAGAGATTTTTTTCCAAACAATCTTAGCCCAAACATTCTATAAGCATCTCACTTTCACCACTTCCCAAGCTGACTTTAGAGTAAATTTCCCATTTGCTGATTTGCCCCAAGTAATGAAGAGTCTATTAAAATTTCCCTGAAACTTGTTAATAAGCTTGCAAGAGCAAGATTTGCTGGATTAGGTAGGCTCCACTAGGGGTGGCAATGGGTCGGGTCATGTCTAGTTTCGTGTCATGTCTAAAACCTCCAGACCCGGACCCGACCCGTTTAACTAATCGTGTCTAGATCCTAACCCATACCCGACCCGCTAATAAACGGGTAGACCCGATAAGATCCGGTAATACCCGTTTACCACCCGGGTCTATTCAGTTGACCCGATCCGACCCAATCCGACTCGACCCGAAAGACCCTCTGGTATTATATATTATAGTATCTGATTGTGGGTAGACCCGACCCGACCCGACACGACCCGTTGAATACTAAACGGGTCTTCTCAGATCTACCGTGTCCAGACCCTAAACCCGGACCCGACCCGTTTATTAAACGGGTCTATCGTGTCGACCCGAACCCGTTTAGCCCAGACCCAAACCCGCTAACTTCGTGTCGGGTCCGAAATTGCCAGGCCTAGGCTCCACCGGTCACCATCAATCCAAGAGCTTAATTTAGGCCATCTCATGTGAAGATCTATCACAGAGTGAAAACCAACTAGCTGAATGGGGCTCTTGCCTTCAATCCAAGGATATATCTCTCCATTTATCAATCTTACTCCCATTAGCAATAGAGTAACGAATGTTCAATACTAAGTCTTCACGTCTTTGGAGGATGCCTTCCACACACAAGAAGAAGAGTGAGAGGGAGAGACTTCCCAAAAATAATGTGCCCCCAAGTACCTAGCTTTCATCCATGAGGGCCACAGATAATGCTCATTGTTGATAATTGTCCAGCCAAACTTGAGGTAGCTTGCTCTGCCAATATCCAAAATGCTTCTAATTCTCAGTCCCCCCCTTCTATAATTGGTTTGCACACATCACACCATCTAACATAGGGCTGGCAATTTCGGACCCAACACGGCAAACCCGACACGAAGTTAGCGGGTTTGGGTCAGGGCTAAACGGGTTCGGGTCATAAACGGGTAGACACGATAGACCCGTTTAATAAACGGGTCGGGTCCGGGTTTAGGGTCTGGACACGGTAGACCAGGGAAGACCCGTTTAGTATTCAACGGGTCGGGTCGGGTCTACCCGCAATCTGATACTATAATATATAATACCAGCGGGTCTTTCGGGTCAGGTCGGGTCGAGTCGGATTGGGTCGGATCAGGTCAACTGTATAGACCCGGGTGGTAAATGGGTCTTACTGGGTCTTATCGGGTCTACCCGTTTATTCGCGGGTCGGGTACGGGTTTAGGATCTAGACACGATTAGTTAAACCGGTCGGGTCCGGGTCTAGGGGTTTTGGACATGACACGACCCATTGCCACCCCAACTTGGAACTCGTCCATGAATTAGGATCTCCAAGGCACAGAGAATCAAGATTCAAGAAGGTTGGAAAGGTGGAACAAGATTTCTAGTGTAAAGCATCAAACACATGGCTGAAGCCTACCTTTGAACTCTTACAAAGATAACTCAATAAAGCATAGAAGAACTCTAATCTCTCTCAGAATGTTTGTTAAGTAAAGGGGGATGACAAGACAACTCAGTTAGAAATATTTGGTAGCCCAATAAATAAATAAGGAAGATTTTAGAGAGTAATATGTGAAAAAAAATCAAAATTAGCTTTATTTGAGATTAATTTTTTTTTTAAGAATATCAAGACTTTCATTGGCACTATGTCCAATGAGAATTTAGTAAAACTAATGTTTCCCTCTTAGATTGAAATGCTGTAGAACTTTGTTCGATAATGAAAAATTTTACCAACGGACTCTTGGCCTGGTGGCACTTCCTCTCTCCCATGTTGGAGAGGTTCCATGTTCGATCTCCGATTTGGACATTGTGGACCGAACTTTTCATCAAGGTTGTTGTGCTTTGCTTGCGTGTGTGAATCCTGACCGTTGATGTCATGTTCTCTAGATTATAGAATTAGTAAATAGCAGTTGTTCTCCCCCTGTTTTGATCTTTGGATCTCTTTGAGCCCTCGCTCTAATGCCCTATCCCTTGACCGTCTGACCGGTCCTTAAAAAAAATGCAAAAAAGTTACAAATTTTAAGTAGTAATTTGGCACTTCAATTGGCTTTTAATGTATTTCATAATCAATGTTATTTCTACTTTTTTTTCTATGATCAGAAGACTCATCTTTTTGGCATATATGCGATGGAAATGCGAGCTTAATTTGGGCCTGAGTTGGACTTGGGCGTCATAAAATAGTTTCGGATCAGGTTTGGGCCATACCCGAAGGTATGGACACATAAGTTTGGGTCAGGCCTGGGCATGGTGTAGCCCGGGCCGAACCCAGCCCATTAAGAACCCTAGCGCATTGTCCTTTGACCGCCTGGCCGGTCCATAAAAAATAAAAAAAATAAAAAAAAATATTCCACAGATCTTCAAGTAGTAATTTGGCGCTTCAATTGCCGGTTTTGGCACCTCCCAATAAAAGCAATTTCAATCCCTAATTGCTCCATTTTATCACATGCATTGATACAAAGTCTGCCATGTTCTTCATGTACATACAGAGTCACAGACTGGTAGCCATCCAAATAGAGGTTGAACATATAGCACCCATCAGGAACATCATCGGCATTTTCACAGATATCGATGCAATTAAGGTGACCGAATACGAGCCAGTTACCCCCGCAAAGTTTCAATTTATAAGTCCATCCCACGATACTGTTTTTTTTTTTTTTTGGGTATTACAATTAAATAAGGAAACGACTTCCAGACTTTCATATGTTTTTAACAACTTCCAGACTTTCAGATTATCCAGAAACCACAGTACCACACCTACTAAATCAACTCTAGGAACAAGGCTTCTTGCTTACTGGTGAGTCCCAGCTCACTCAGAGACGACTCCCCCTCCTCATCGGTGAATGCGCGGCGAGGGTATGGCCTAACCTGACAGATCAAAAAATGTGCAGCAACATTAGAAAGAGAGCAACTGCAACGATCTCCACATTTTCAGACAAATAATTCCCTAATTTACATTAATAATAATAATAATCCAAGCCTTGTCCCATCGACATCATGTTGACTATAGGGACGATCGACGATCGTTTTCAGGCCAAACTGTCAACGACCGAAAATCTGACCATGGTAACTTGACAAGAGATGAGCATAAGCCAGGAAACCTAAAAAGCGGGATGGCGAGTAGAGAGACCTACATCCTATCGCCATGGCACATATTATGAGCCAAAGAGCTGATATGAAACAACATTCCCTGGGTTTCTAGATAGACCATGAATTAAAAAAATTAAAAAAAGTCACCAACGAAAATTTTACTTAGTGTTGGTGACAATTGTCAATACATCACCGCTAGACCTCTCCTCGAAGGGCTGTGTTTTAAACTCAATGCAATATCTCTGTATCTGTTAAAAGAATTTCATTTATAATTTCCATTAGAGAATACATCACCAACATAAAAAGAAATTGAAAATGTAGGAAGTACCTTTGGATTTGTTGCCTAGTTTTTTGCAAAAAATAAATGCATAAAGAGCATGACACAGTTTAAGATGTCAATGTGTACTAGCCTTGAGAATAAGGATAGCACAACCATTCATACTAGTTACAGTGAGTAAAGGGAAGTTCGTTTAATCTTAATCTAATTTCCTACTGAATTTCTGGAAGTTTGTGTTGAGTGTCTATCGAAAGCTTTAAGTTTTCGTTGCATTATTTATTATAGTTAAATTTCAGCAATCCATCACCTTGCAAATCATCATCTTAGTTGCATTGGATTTAGGAATAAATGTGTTGCATCATCACAAATAGATTTTAGGTAGTTTGATCATAAATTGCTTGCATCTCATAGCATCCTACTTGCCCTCTATAGGTTGTCCTGTATCATATTTGGTATCAGAGCCTCAATCTATCCTATGGCAACTCGAACGAGTCTGTTGCATAGATGACATAGGACTACTATACAGAGAGATGATCTGTGAGATGAAATCTGCCAAAGGATTCAAGTCTTAGAAATTGAACTAGAAATTTCTAATGCTCGCATTGCACAATTAGAGGCCCCAAATCCCACTGAAAATCGTAATGGTGTCCCATATGCTACATTGCTACTACTCCACCTGGAGAGGAGAACACCATAGTTGGGAACATTGGGGCAAATCCTACACAAGTTGATGCCTCAGGAGTTGTTCCACCAAATCAACATGAGAGAGCACATCATCATGTTCAAGAACGTACTCATGCACCTTTTGCACATCATGCACCTCGTGCACATCACTGGGATGCGAGGGGATTTTGGGAATGAGTTTGAGCGTGGGCGAGGAGACCGTAGAGACTCTTACGTAGACATGATGAAAAGAGTCAAAGTGGATGCCCCTAGTTTTGATGGTCGTATGGATCCAAAAGCCCTTACTGATTGGTTAGCAAATATTGAGTGCTACTTTGATTGGTACAAGATGACCGATGGCCAGGTTTGTTTCGCCAAGATGAAGTTAATAGGGCAAGCCAAACTTAATTGACTCAATGTTGAACATCTGAGGTATAGGATAGATCGAGAGCCTATTGTGAATTGGATGGTCATGAAAGAAAAATACCTCCAATTTCAAATAGGGAGCCACTTATGGATCAGCTACATATTCTCCGTCAAGAACACAACATGACAATAGCTACGTACATGAGCAAGTTCAATGATCTCTTGACTAGGTGTGGAATTGAGAAGAAACTATACAACAATAAGTCTCTAGATTTCGTGCAGTGCTTCAGCCATAATTGGAAAGAGAATTGTTCCCACATACTCTTGATTCATTGGAACAAGCTTACAACATGGCTTATGATTACGAACAGGCTCTAAAGGCCCCGTCACTAGGAGGTATGGATTTCAAGCTGGGGAGACTTTTACCAGGAAATTCCAGCCTAGAGCAACTTGCTTTCACTGCACCTAGCACCACCCGTGAAAGTAATCCCTCTATTCAATCACCTTCAGATTATAAAGAGAAAGCTCTAATGACAAAGTCTTCTAGGCAAAGCAACACTGGTAAAGTTTGTTTCAAGTGTCATAAAAGAGACATTATGCTGCTTCGTGTACTCAAAGAACCCTCCTAGTTGAGGGTGAAATTCAGGAAGAGGAGTGTTTAGGACAGTTTGTATGAAGCCGAGGAGGGTGCTAGTGACGAGGAGTTTCACCATGATGTAGATGAGAGGGCATGCTTCAAAGTCATGCGATGCATTTTGACCACACCTAAAAGAAAGGATAAGTGGAGACTACAACCATTTTTCATACCTACATCAAATATGGTGAGAAAAACTACAAGGTCATCATTGATAGTGGTAGTTGCGTGAATGTAGTCTCCAAGATTGCATTGGAAAAGGCGAATCTGAAGCCTGAACCACATCCTCATCCCTATAAGGTGCCCTGGGTGGATAAAACCACCATACTTGTTAGCTAGCATTGTTTAGTCCCTATTAAGATTGCCACATGTACATACCAAATTTGGTATGAGGTTCTCCCCATGGACGTGGCACATCTTTTGATAGGGAGACCGTGGTTGTATGACTTAGATGTAGTCCACTATGGAAAGGCAAACACTTATGCCTTCAAGACTGATGGTACCCCCCCCCCCCCCCTTTGGTTTCTGGCCCCAGCCGGCGGACGACCGACAAGCCCACCTAGCCAGCAGAACAACTGGCGGCCCCATCCAGCTTGCAGGATCCATCCGATCAACTGGTATGCCCCGCAAACCCCTTTGGTATCCCGTTTGCAACTTCTGATGCCTTCCTCGCGACGTTGACGCCCTTGTCATGTTCGAACTTGCTCGTGTTGCTAAATTTCAACATCGACTTTGTTGATTGATTAAGTGCTTCGAGAATTCTACTTGGAGAAGGACTTGACCCATTTACTAGTTCTATACTGATAGAACCCTGGTGAAATTGTTTCTACTAAGCAATCCCTCATTAGTATAATTATTTTTATATCATTACTGTTGGTTTGCTATAGGAATCATTATAAAGCACATGTATGTTCTCACTTTGACTTGAACCTAATTATTTATTCAAACCCTTTAGTGTAATAATTTGATCTTTAGGTTAATCTTTGAACTATCATAGTCAACGGGAATATCTTGATTTCCCAAAAGGTCGAGCTTGTTTAAAATATTTATCTTGCTCGATACTACATGCTTGCAAGTAGACTTATCCTGATTATAATATTATTTTCTACTTAAAAGTCCGCATAATAGCTAGTAAATTAATAGAAAATTATATTTTGGATTATTTGCTTGAAGATTTTGTTAAATCTTGCATCATATATCGAGTTTGCACTAGTATCGTGCATCAATGTGTTTGTTGTCTAATGAAAATCTTTAGATGAGAGAAGATGGTATTCCTAGAGTGCACCGTATGGTACACTCACCCGTATGTGTTCACTCGTTGATATTTACCTCAAATTTGAGAAATAAGTATTTGCTACCGAGAAGAACTTGTATAAACCATAAAATACTCTCATAGCCAAAGTTTATCAATGTAACATACAATCTTGTTTTATTTAAAATTTTCAAAATTTTCCACTCAGGCGCGCATTCCTTTATTTAAGATCTGCACCAGTTCCTTTGTCTTCTTTAGGGTAACTATATCCTCACAATTTGTAAAAGCATTGACAAATTAAATTGCAGATTGACATATGGATCATGCTATAATTGAATCCTCTGCACAATCATGAAAACAATAAGTGGTTTCAATACATGCCCCACTTAGATGCAGTGGATGAAAATTCAATTATATAGTGCACGACATGGTAGAACAACACCAGAAAACCATGTATACAGAAATAGATATAAAACTTATTAGCAATGCTTGCAGCTAGTCATATTGCGAATCAGATTACTTCCCTCAAGATGAGATGAACATAATAATAGTGTATCTAGGAATGCGAACAGTCTCACTCCAAAATGAAATCTCTATGTTAGCTGAAAGGTTTTTGAGCAGAACAAACCAAAATAATGTCAAGCTATGGGCAGAAGAATTACCAATCTGTAGGTTCCAGGCTTAACCACCCTTCCAATATCCATATAATCAAAAAGTAACTGCAACAAAAGTCCGAACTCCGAACTAAGAACAAATACTGGGAAAAAGAAAAAAAATGCTGTAACATTAACTGAGTGACATTATTTACCTGAAGTTTGTCAGATTTAAAAAAACGACGTTCACGGCGAGTGCCATCAGGCATGCGGACCAGAAGCGTCACCGCATTTTCATCATCTGACGAAGGTTCCTGGGAAAGAGATACTTCTTTTGCAGCAAGTTTCCTCTCAAATTCCTGTCAATTGAGACACATTTAGAAGATACAGAGGTTAAACATCTGTAGGTGCCTGTAGGTATAACAAGTATATTCCATAAACTACTTCAAATGTATCATAATATCTCAGATATCAATATCTAATAATGAATGCTTAGCCATATCAGACATCAAAAACTGGTTTCTTGTACAATTCTCCTAAGGAGAAGGCTGTTCCTTCCATAGTATATTCAAACAATATATCCTGCACAAAGAAGAACGAAAGGAAAAGGCTGCTCCAGTATGTTTGTGATGACATTGGTTCAATTTTTCAGTTGAGAGAACTCTTAAGATGTAGCCTGTAGGTCAATATTTGTGAAAGTAACATGATAATTAAATGTTACCCAACACTAGAGAATGTTTTTCAGAATCTTCCCACTTAAAGCTTGCTCTTAATTCTAGTGCAATTTCACAGAATAGAATACTTCAATAGGTTCCTAGTGTAATGAAATATCATTTCCAATTATTAAAAATTTATTTACACAACCTTGATATTGCTTCTTTTATCTACTTTTGATGTGTTCAACAAGATATTGAAATAGCTGGTTTGGCCTTGAATGTTTTAGGTGTTTGTTCAGTCCTCCTTTATCTTCTGTAGAAGTTGTTTTATTTTTTACCACAAGGTTTTTTCTGCTTGGATGGTGATGTGGCCAAGTCTTTGACCCTTAAGTATGGTGGGTTTCTTGTCTTTTGGGTGTTCAAGTCTTTAAATCCCCTCCTGCGTATCTTTCTTAACCGTCCATCAAACGAATAAAAAGCAAATACTAAGAAGTAAGAACAAAAAATGTGCCTCCTTTCTTATATAGCCTTTTCTCCTCCCATCTTCCATAGGAACCCATGCCTCCCACTTTTGTCTCTCGTATCATGTATATTCACTTAAATTTCATATCTTCCTCGATTTCTTGTTCCAATCTCTTTTCTTATCATTCTGTTCTTCCAAAATATTATGTTATACAATGGAAATGACAATTATTAAAAAAAAACACAGGTTGGTACTTCATTTCTAACAAAGATCATATATAATAAGTAGACTAACTCAACTGTCGTATGAAAATACATGCACGGACTGGCATACTCGAATGCATATATGTATTTTGGTACATACGGGTTGCATACACACAATGTTACTAATATGGCGAATGTGGTGTATGCGGCCTAGGGTGCAAATCACATATCCGATTGTGTGGCTGCATGAACGGAATGATTTGATCAAGTTAAAACATATGCAATTTTTCTTTTAATAAAGTTAAAACTTCCAAAAAACCTAGAAAACACCAATAGAATTATGCAAAAAGATAGCAAAAAAATTTATTTGCTTCCTAAAAATGATATATAATGCATACAAATGATTGATGTACATTTGTACACTTAATGAAACAAAGGTCAACTTTGTTAAGATTTAAAAAATAAATAACTAAGACAAACTTCATTAAAATGCCAGTATACAATACCAAGTTTAGCAAACAATAAACCTAAAAAACTATAAGTCTTCTAGTTCCCATTGGGCGAATCTCCAACCTCTCCATCATCATCAAAATCCTTGACTAGCCAGCCATCATCCGAGTCGTTTCCTTCTATGTATTGCTTAGCTTCTTCAGCACCTCATCATTTAGTCTCACGAGCTCCTCCTCCACATTTGTTGGTGCTGGCATTTCTTATTTTACCGATGTAACACAAGCAATCTCACTACTCTAATCTTTGAAAGCCCATCTGATTTCTTTGATCTAGCATCACCGCAACACTACTATCCATTGAACATCGTCTCCTTTATCACAAGAACTTTACTCTCCTTCCATATCATCAGTCACTGCTCATTGGAACCTATGTCAGTCAAGCAGTTGCCCTACAAGACTGGCTCGTCCAAATCAATGATCCATTATCTTCTGATTTGTCAAGCTGGACGGGATCGTAGAGTTCCTGTTTCGCCCATCGTTCAATGAATTGTTCCCCCGGTTTCTGTTGTACTGCACATGAGATTCTTTTGCTCCAACCAATTCAGCTTCTTAGTAGGGAGCAGTAAGGTAAACATTTTATAACTAGAGTACATTAAGTTCTCAAATTTAAACTCAATTGTAAGGGTTAAGGAATGCGATTGTATACCACATCGAACGGATTCCAATTAGATTCACAACTTGATGCAATTAAGGCCAAGAATCCTCATGACCCATCTCTTCAAGCTTGCATCCTTCATTACAGGATCCGCCTCGTACGTCACTTTAAGTTGTTATAAGAGATAAGAAGCATTTGAAGTAAAGGCTCAAAAATTTACAATGGTTGAATAAATCTCCAACATCCATGAACAAAAGAAAAATTATACTAGGGTCTTTATATCCCTCTACATAATGAAAATTTCTTTGTAGAACGGTCCTTCTACGCTCCTATCCAAATCACATTGTGCAGATATCTGGTCTTGCTCGTCCTTATTAGAAACACAAATTGTACGTCATTAAGAACATCTATAAAACGTCAAGAACGCCAATTGTATGTACAGCATCCACTTGTTCTCGATTGGCTTGAAGTGGAGTTAAGGATAAAAGTTATAAAATATTAAGGGATGGATATTTGGTTGTCCAATCTTTTTTCTATAATTTCTAAAACATGTTTATGGAGTTGCTTTTTCATTAGAGTAATTTTTATTTTTAATTAGCTTCTTAATAACATAACCAATTAGTGGTTTCTCATCATCATCCAGGCATCCACTAATTACAATGCAATATTTAATGGTAATGAAAATCACCAATGCGTTGGACAAAAAGGTGTGAAAAGTTGGTCACACCTTCCATTCTAAGTTTTGATTTATTGCCATCGATAAGGTTTGAGAATACAACAAAACTTTTGAGTCATTGGCAATTCGATGAAAGTCGTCCAGTACAGACGTAAGCCTAGTAACTACCGGCTAAAGTAAACTACATTTAGGTGTTTCCCCATGATACTTGATAGCAATGCATGCATGTACATAAAAAAAAATGTTTGTTTTATCGTCAGCAATAGTAGGAATATATAACCTACCCTTACCTCTAAGATCAACAAGCAATTTGCAAAACAAGGTGTCAAAAAAGCACATGGTCGTTATTTCATAAGTCTGTAACCCACTGCTACATTCGTTGTCACATTGTCTGAGACCTTGTATGTCGTACTCCTCCCCTAAATCATCTATTGTTTTATAAAAGAAAATAAATAGATAGTTGATCGTGTATGAATAAACAAAATCACCTATGAATTTAAAGAATATAAATTATCACTATTCTCTAAGCTCAAAAACAAGCAATGTGCAACACGAAGTGTCCAAAAAATGCATTTGTTGTTTCTTCATAAGTTTGCAACCCACTGCTACAATCGTTGTCGCGTTGACCGTGACAACTTATACAGCGCACTCCAATCCTATTCCATCTATTGCTTTATCAAGGAAACTAAATAGATAGTCTGTTACGTATGGGTAGACAGAAGCATAGTTACTAAGTCAGAAGTCGGAAAAAAATCGGCTAGTCGGGAAAGAGTCAAGAAACAAACAGTAGAATGTTAAAATATACTTGTATATAGATGTTCCAACTTCCAACAAGCTTTTTTTAGCAGTACATGACCTGATTAAAACGCGACTAATCGGGATTAAAACGTGAAAATCGTGATTTTTTCATAAAATCATGATTTCCTAAAAATCTAAAAAGAGTCGTCAGTCGTGTAGTGAACGTTTACTAAATAAGCCACGTTTTAATCGCGAGTTCACAATTTATTCAAAAATCTGAGCTTTGGTAACAGAGGATAGAAGCATCTATGGATTTAACAAACATTGTTCTAGTCAGACAATTAACGGAAAGTTAATCAAATTCCATTTATAGCGACTAGCCCACCAATCAACCATCCGGGTGACCCATATATTCCCCACGCTTCTTTCTATTTGGCGAGGGGAGCTTGTGCGGTATCTATCTTTTCCAGAAGAAAATTCGCCTAATTTCATGGTAAGAGGATAGTTTTAGACCATCACTAAATTGTCCAAAAACTTCATCCATATACTTGAAGTTTTTAGGCTAAAGGCATTGAAAGACATCGGATCATGGATTAAGATTTTGACCTAAATTACGAAATTTCGGTCCAAAATTTTGAAAATTCGGTTTCGGTTACGACCAAAACGAAAGGCCTATGCAAAAACCCAAAAGCCTGCATTTTGATCGAATTTGGTGCATTTTGGGGGGAATTCCAGTCATTTCGCTATATTTCAACAAAATTCGCTTGAATTACATGCAATTCGGACAAATTTCGTCTGAAAGCATGTGGGGGGCCTGCAAAATAGATTGGGGTCGAAATCTGCAGTGCTTTCGGTGGGCTGTCTACGAAATCAGTCAAAATTCGATCATTTTGATCGAAATCAGCCAATTTCAAGGCTGGGGCTATAAATTGACGGAACTGGTTTCGTTTGAAGCCATACATTTTGATCGAAAGCCATTGATTTTGCCACTTATCATCCGGATTTCAACTGAAATTGCCAGATTTCGACGTTTCTCACCGAATCTCTATCGAATCTTCTCCGGACTTTGGCCGGATCTTCGTCGGATTTTCGCTGGATTTCGCCGCAAATCATTTGCTAAAACCAGTCAAGTGGAAGTATTAGTGTATTACAAGTGTGACCCACTATGGGATGAAGTGGAAGTAGTCGAAATTCATAAAGCAGACGCTTTAGGATGACTGATTAGATGTTAGCATCTAATGCTTTAAATCAGAATCACATCGAGATTGATAGAAATTTCACACATGAAAGCAAGATAAGATTGTGTTTCGAACATGTAGACATATTCCATACTACAGAGGAATTCACCAAACCATTAATGAAAGCATAAAATAAAGGACTAAACTATTTGTTCCAGATTTAATTTAAGAAATTTGTATAGCACTTACGAGCAATTTTCAAGAGAACTATAAGGCATAATTAATATTAAAGTGTACACCAATAAACTGTGCATTACCTCTTCATTAAGGAGTTTCCTGCGAATTTCTTCCTCGTCATGTTTTTCTTTCTGCAGAGCAGCCTCAGCTTCCTGTTTAGCCTTCAATTCCTTTTCCCTATCTGCTTGCAAGGCTGCAAGATACTCGTCATCCTGCAAAATAAAACTTGTAACAATGATTGTACAGAAAACCACAATGACTACCAATTTGCTAGCAAACAAAGGATCAAACCTGTTGCTCTTTTAGCAAACGTTGTGCAGTTAGTGTGGGCGATGGTGGCTGAGGTATCCGAGGATAAGTAAAGCGATATGCATTTCCTTCGGGAATCCCACCAAAAATTGCAGCTTCAAGCATGACTGCATCATCATGTTCTTCAGAAGATATGATGCCCCACTTACACACATTAAGAAGGCAGGCTTGTAAGTTTACAATAAATATCCGCATTAACCCTATTTAATAAAGAGCTTTTTATGTGATAATTGGCACCTCGTCTCTCTGGAAGGCATCGCCATTAACCTGAGGATTACTAGCAATAACATGTTGCCGCGGACTCAATGGAGGGCTATCTACCACTTGTGGAGATTCGGCAGATTCTGCATTTCCAGAAGCAACGCGTCTGGAACGGTGCCTCACTAATGGCTGTTCCTCTATGTCTTCAGCTTCCTCTTGAACATTCGGGTTTTCTTCTTCTAATTTTAACTGACTTGGGGTTTCAGTTTTCCAAGGAATAACTCCTTGCCTCCAACAACAAAAAGACACATATCAATAACTTACAGATGATTATTACATATGCACAGCTCATGAATTTTTCCTTTCCTCAAGTATTACTCCATGCACCAGAATTTAGAACTATCCAATATTTGAAGCACCCAAATCATATTGAGGATCACAATACAAGACCTTATAAACAACTCAACCGACATTATTGTGATATGCTGTGATACTGTATTATGTACAACAGTACATGTAAGAATTTGGACAACCACTTACAGTATTTAATGAACCCAAACAAAATACAACCAACGTAAGATCAAAATGATTATGTTTTCACCGATCACATCCTAAGAAGCACGAACACGGACACGACACGATACGGACACGCCGATACGATATTTTTCAAAAAACCAAGACACGGACACGTTAGGGGACAAGCTGAATTATATATATATATATATATATATATATATATATATATATATATATATATATATATATATATATATATATCAAGTCTTATATTATGATTTATAATCAAACATAAAACTAATAGTTAACTAAAAAAGTCTCCAACAAACATCATAAATGATTCAAGTGTATAGTTTCAAACTTTCAAAACACAAAAAAAACAAATAGAACACACATAAAATCATCATTCATCAAGACCAACGCCAAGTGTTACCACATCAACACCATCGACGCCGTCACCCGTGAAGACCACGACCTCCATATCCAGCTCATTGATGGAAAGATTCGCAATCTAAAGAACCCCGACATCTTCAAATGAGAAAAAAAGCCTCTCTGGTAATATTCGACACGCTCCAACACGCATCCGACACGTTCCAACACGTGTCAGACAACCTTTCTTCATAGAAAACATGTTTTTTGGTGTATCTGACACATGTCGGAGAGTGTCGAACGAGTGTCGGTGTCCGACACATGTCGGCAACAGACACGTTGAGGTCCTGAGAGTGTCGGTGCTTCATAAGATCACATCTATCAGTCTTAAATACAAAAATGAAGCAACTCACTTTGAGGCACAATCAACACCAAATTCAGGTTTATTAAGGGACAGGTTATTCTTACAAAAAAAAAAAGGACCGGTCCGACTAATTAGAGCCTAAAGAGGGTGGATTTTTTCCTAATTTGTTCATTGGCTTAAAACAAAATGGATCATTAAAAATGATAAATGCTTCCTCTGATTTTTTCTCCCAAAAAAAGATGGATCTGTCTAATTTATCAACCTAAACCTGTTAAATGGATGAAACTATGATATGTTCTTTAATCATGGATGATCTAGCAATCCATAACTAATTATGATTTTTGTTTATGAACTATCCATCAATAATTTTTCAAACGTAAGAGAAAATGGAAATAGCATTTGTCAACATAATTAAGTTTCAGTCAATTAGGTGATAATTGAATGGCATATGATAACACCCTTCTGTAAATAAAGAAATCAAACTTTCACTATTTGGTACTTTAATATAGGTAGATATGCTATGCTATCAAAATCAGGACTAGTTGCCAACTAGTCCCCAGGCGGCATTTTGCCGACCAAGTAATCCAAATTCCTTCACAGCTTGGCGGAACCCCGACTAGGCTCGACTAGCGACAGGGACTAACCAAGAGTTTTTTTGCAAGGTACATGTCCAACCTTGCGACTGGGAAGAGGCAAGCATTTTTTTTTTTTGCAATGAGTCTCTGCAAGCAATTTTGTTTGGATTTTTTTGTATTGCCTCGAAGTCTTGAGTCGCAACTATGCCTCTTCCCTATAATCATTTGTTGAGGACCTGAGAATCTGAAATAAAAACATTGACAAATAATTATTGTTTATTTGTCAAAATTGGGGTTGTTCACAGATTAAACACCAACAAACAAATATTGTGATGAATTCTTAGTTCTGAGACTCCTTTCATGGGCATGAAGTCAATACAACTATGTTCTGCTACTTATGTATTTATACCCATGCTGTGAAGTGTGAAGGATTGTTATTAACCGACTAATATCATACATTTATTGACTTATGCTAATTCATATATCATATATGTTTAGGGAGGGGAGAGGGAATAGAATAAGTTTTGGCCGACTAGTCCCAACTAGTCCTAGTCGGTCCTTGGACGACTAGGGACCGACTACCGACTTTGACTGCATAGTAGATATGTTGATGATATGTTAGTGTATTGAGTCATTAAAGAGTCTCTTTTCTTCAAATACCATCATAATACGCGCAAATAAAAAAGTGTGTTTTAATGCTCCCTACGATATTGACTTTTGCCATGTGTTCATAATCCTAGAATGATGATGATTTGATGATATAATATATAGGGTGCTACATGTCACATCAAAACAAAAGGATAGGGACAATGGGTGGGAGAACAGGAAACAAGTTAGTGAATTGGATGTGTCTCGTCATTATAATAAAGGATAGGTGACAGAAGGAAAAACCGAGAGAAACCTATTTAACGTGCAAAGCCCCGTAGAAATTCATTAGGATCATCCCATATGATCTTTGGTTCTAAACGATCATTTGGTTACAATTGGAAGAGATCATCGCCGCTAGAGGGAAAAGTGGTGAGAGATTAGTGAAGCATGGCTGCATGAGATAAAGAAGGGGGCACAAAATGGTGCACCACATTTTTTTTCTGTTTTCTTCTAATTGAAAAAAAGACTTTCTTGCTCGTACCAATCTGTTTTGCTTAGTATAGCAGATAGTATGTTTGTTCTTTTTTATTCAAAATGTTAGATAATTTGAGTGAGTCAAATGTGGTTTAAATGTTCAAAATATGTGTATACATTACTATTAAACAATCCAAACTATCTAAGATTCAAATATTTAATTCTCTATGTATCTTCTAGAATTTATAGAGCATCTATAATAGGGCTGTGTACCATTCAACACCAAATATGCCAATGAGAACAATCGATAGAAGTACTTCATATCGTAACCAACACATTTAGGACAGTTTGACTGAGCTATTGTTGATGAAACTTGCACATTACCAGCACAAAAGGTAACTTAAAGTTGGGAATGTTCTAAAATTACTAAACAAATCACCATTCTCTTAATGGTCAAAAATTTATTGGAGGTGTAGAAAAATGGAAAAACGTTATATGTGCAATGGCAAAATGGGTTTAGTGCTCAAGATGATACCAGCGCACGAGCTAATGGTAGAAGGAGTTCCTCTCCGTCAAAATGAAGCCACAGCGGTCATGATTGGTTTTTGTTTCGAATGATAACAGGATTATGGGTACACCGCATTAAGACTAAAACACATGCACAAATCTATAGCACAAATAGACGAGTGTAGCTTCAAGCCTTCAACAATGAAATAGAAGGAGTCAGAGATAATCACCTTTCATTTGCTGCAGCCACGCTTCCCACTTCTTCCAGTTGCGTGTGAGATGAATTAGAGGACTGCCCTCCAATAAGCACTCCCTGTTCACGGAGTGCTCTTTCTTGCTCTGCAGTCTGAGGTGGATGCACATAAATGGAGTAAGAGCATAAATGTAAGGCAATAAACAGAAAGAAGACTACAAGACAAACCTTCAAGGACAATGAAACGGCACGTGCAAGCTCAACATCCTCCAAAGCAGGGGATTTTTGGTCTAGCGGGTGTCTACTTGAATTCTACACGGAAACCAACTAGGTCAAGATACATAGCAAGGAAATGAATTAAGAAAACAATTAGCACCAGATTAGTTGACCTACATCAGGAACAACAAACTGCGGGTTTGTATATCCCTCAGATTCAAGCTTAGAAGCTTCAATTGCAGCTTGAATCATTTCCTCTTCTATATCATTGCTGTAGTCAGTCACATCAACCAATGGACTCACACTTGGTCCAGGGCGGCTTCCATAAGAAACATCACCAGAGCCTCTAGCTCCATGATCAGGAGCGCTTGGAAGATCCTCGTCATCTTCATCAATAATAACAGTCCCATGAACCTCTGGAGCATGGGCAGGTACACTACCGGTAACATCCTCAATGGTAGGCCCATGACCAGAAGAGCCAGGTTGAGTATTCCCATCCTTGAACTCGATCGGAATTTCCCTAACCTCCCTAGGGTGTGATACTTGTGGCGCACCTCTGGAAAAACCAGCAGAACCTCCACCATCAAAAAACCTTAGACCAAAATTTGAATCAAGGACTGCAAATGGGTTTGAGCTTCGAGCAGATGGCAATAATGGAAGAGTAGGTCCAGAAGATTCAAGATCAATTGGATCATCTATGTTCATGAAATCATTGGGAGCGACAGGGGTGGATTCTGCATGTGTGCTGGACATCAAAAGACCAAGGTATTCAATAAGATTTAAAGGGAGCTATCACTGTAAAAGCAAAATGCTTAAGAATTTCCACAAAGCACCAACTGTAACTTCAGACGTTTGAATCACATACTTATTCCTATCTCCTTCACTGAAGTGTGCATTAATAGCTTCATTCAGATCACCACCATGTTCCTGAGTCAGTCACAGGTATAAGAACAAGCATGAGCATAATTGAAAATACGAGATATATTAAGAAGAAAAACAACTCAACGGGGCTACTTTAACATACTACTTTTAAATAGGATCAGTATCATATGTCATCTCAGTTGGTTTCACATGACTAGGGTAGCATTTATGCAGAATGAACGAGATCAGAAGGTGAATGCCAAAGAATGGTCATCTTTGATTCCACACCCACGAGTAGGCATTTGATCATACATTTTCTTCAATATTTTGATGAACTAATCTATGCGTATCAGCTTATTCATCATGCAACATGTCACGATGATGGCCATGCTTTGCGAAATATAGAACCATGTTGTGAATGGTCCATTTGATTTATAATTGTGGGGGAATTTCTCAGTAGCCTCACCTCTACCAATTCTATAGCTACGCAAGTGTTTCCCTCCTTTGCTCCTGCAAGCACCAGAATGCTTACATCCTTAGCTGAGGTGATCCTTGGACAGGACCAAGGACCCTCAGGCGTGAGAACCACTATTGGTTTCTCAAGAGAAAAGTAAGCAAAAAAAAGTCAAGAGTCAGGATTCGGTTTTCCGTACTTATGGAGCGTATCAAACTTTTCTAGGGGGAGAAGCATCTTTGTGTAAGTAATGGTCATCGCCAATCATGCCACAAGTCAAGACTCGTCGAGTGGATGTGGGCGCCGTTTCCGCCTTGATTGTGGCCCTTCCTTCTTTCGAGGTCGTTTACGGGAATGGTGGGTCTAAACGTCGTGGAGTGTCCACAATACCTCGATCTCCTCCATGATTTGGGCTTACCTCATAGTCATGAGAGACTTCACGCCAGAGTCAGGATGGCAATTGGGAGGCTCCGTTGGATGTAGACGAGAAGATTGCCTTCATACTGACTTAAGGGTGTGAACCCAAACTCCCAAGGGAAGTCGGTTGCCCCTCAAGTTGGACTCTGATCTGTTCGAAGTTGAATCCCGACTTGAGGTAGCCAACCTGGATCACTATACTAAAATTTGGTCCGAATCGACTCGACTCACTCGAAAATCGAGCCGACTCGGCCAACAACTCAGGTTTGCAGAGACTCGAACTTGACTTAGGCAAACTCGGTCTTTACTCGGGAGAAATTTGAATATATATATATATATATATATATATATATATATATATATATATATATATATATGGAAAGGGGATGCTGGACCTGAGGTGCAGCAAGAACGCTGCACCTCAAGCATTGTTTTACCTACCTAGAAGTTTTGGAATTTGATGAAATTCGGTGAGGGTGTTGTCTAGGGTAAGATGATCATCCTCACCAATTTTCATCAAATTCCAAAACTTCTAGGGGGGTCAAATGGTCGAAGCAAAATCAGCCGTCCGCAGTCACCGTTAAAATCTGCAGATTTTGCTTCGACCATTTGACCCCCCCTAGAAGTTTTGGAATTTAATGAAAATTTGTGAGGATGATCATATTACCGTAGACAACACCCTCACCAAATTTCATCAAATTCCAAAACTTCTAGGTAGGTAAACAAGCGAGAGGTGGAGCGTTCTTGCTGCACCTCGGGTGCAGGCTCCCCGCCCCCATATATATATATATATATATATATATATATATATATATATATATATATATATATATATATATATATATATATATATATATATAGAGAGAGAGAGAGAGAGAGAGAGAGAGAGAGAGGCTTGTTACATTGCGCTGTGTGCTGCCCCCGCCTGCAAATGCGCTGCGCGATTTCCCACCGTCCGATCGCGCGGATCGGCTGCGAAACCCGCGCGAAACGCCCTGGCCGTTTGATCCCGTGCAGTGCACCCCCGCCTGGCCGTCCGATCGAGTGGATCGACTGCGAACCGGGGCGAACTCTCCCGCCCGTCTGATCTCCTGGACCTGGCCGTCTGATCCCGTGCAGCGCACCCACCCCCGGTTGTCCGATCGTTCGGTTCGATTCCCATCCGTCGGATCGATGGGAATCAAACGGGCGAAAAACATTTACGTCCGTTCGATTCCCATCGATCCGACGGATGGGAATCGAACCGAACTATTATATTCCCGGCGGGGGTGCGCTGCACGAGATCAGACGGCCGGGATCAGGCGATCAGACGGGCGGGAGAGTTCGTGCCGGTTCGCAGCCGATCCGCTCGATCGGACGGCCGGGCGGGGGTGCGCTGCACGGGATCAAACGGCCAGGGTGTTTCGCGCAGGTTTCGCAGCCGATCCGCGCGATCGGACGGTGGAAAATCGTGCAGCGCATTTGCAGGCGGGGGTAGCGCACAACGCAATGTAACAAGCCTCTCTCTCTCTCTCTATATTTATATATATATATATATTTATATATATATATATATATATATATATATATATATATATATATATATATATATCAAGTCACCCGAGTCGAGTCTCGAGTTGAATCTTCAAGTTACTCGACTTGGTGGACTTTCGAGTCAAGTCCGAGTTTCGAGTTTTTGAACACTGCCCACAATAGCTCTGCTTGGATTGCTAGACCCTTCGTGGGTTTCAATTGCCAAAGAAGTCTAATCAAATAGCATTGTACACCAAGTCGTACATGCATCATCTAAGGTGATGGCTGCTGTTGTGAAGTTCAAATCTTTACGTCAATTGGTGAAGACATGGGATTTCTAGCTAGCTATGGGTCATACTATTTCACCCGTGTTGGTGATTGACGACACATAGCCTCCTAGGATAGTTATCGTATCTCCACCAACTCAAACACATATCCCCTCCGAGTTCCGATTACTAAGGCAGAAAATTTTTAGTGAGTGTATAATGACATCAGTAAAACAATGGCAATATGATATATGTTCCCCATACCCGAGGGCATAAAAGATGATCGGATATCGTCTCGGGTTTTGGACTCCACCTTTGCTTTCGCTCTTGCTCTCCTCTGATTCTTCCTTCATGAAAACTTTAGGCCCAATGTCTGCCACCATTTACTACAAGATGGATGAATCAGAACGCTACATCTACGCGACGTCAGACAGCCATCGATCAACTACATGTGGGGAGCATTAGAGATCACTATAAAGGGTTTTTCCATACCTATACCACTTGTAAACTTTGAAATTACATTAAAAAAACCTCGTCTTCCTAACAATTAACTACTGACCAATGACAACCCAAAGTTTACAACAAAAAACAAACTTTATCGTCAACATAACTTGATCAGTTGGTAGAGTTAAATTCAAATTTACCTATATGCCCCTCAAACTCACCCCTTGCCTTCCTCCTCCCACCTCCTCACGGATGTGAAGACAACAGCACGGGCACAGATGGACATAGGTCAAGGACAAGGGTCAAAAATTTGGTATCGGGGCCAATTTCGACCGGCTAAAACCTGCTACTTGGTGATATGACTTGATATCGGTTGATACTACTCGACCAAAAAAAACAACGAAAAAGGCACATATATATATAGAGTGGGTTGGGCTTTCTCGGTGGTACTATTGTACAGTCTGTACAGCCCATATACTACAAGGTAACAAAGCTAGTTGTTAGTGGTTATGGTTGTGCACTAAACCGATACAACTCAGGCGTATAGAGTCTGACTCAGTTGTATCGGCAGATACGGCCCAAGTAGTATCGGTCTCAATCGAGTTAGCACCCATACTGGTACAATCCTTGTATCGGTCACGAGTATAAAACCGACACTAATCGGCTAATAAGACCCGGTAACAGCCGAGTTTTTGAACTATGGTTGTCGTTACAGTGCAAGTCGCCTCTTCGAACTGCAGTCACATGTTTTCGTGTTGCCGCCTTCACTGGCTGCTAGGAGGATGGATGAGGAAAACGAGGGAAGAAGGGGTTGGGAAGGAGGATGTCTGGTGGCAACGGTCTGCATAGGCACCAACAATGGCCAACAGGCCAAGGGTAAAATGGTCACCAAAAATCTAACTATAAGGTTAGAATGGAATACTGGTAAATATTCTAACTTTTTCATGGTAGGTTAACCACAGGATGTTCTCTTCAAATATTAGAAAGACTATGGTTTATCATTTTGATGTTTATATATGCAAAATCTCTTATAAGATCTTTAGAGCCATTCCATGCAATTTGGATACCCATATCAAGTACTTGATGCATTAATCAATATAATATGAAAAATATCAATCACGATATATTTTTCGCAGGGGTTCAATATCATATTTATACTGAGAATCGTAATCCTATAAGAAAACATAATCATAACCATAACCATCTAATCGTGTCCGTCTATTTGGGGTTTGCTATATGAATCCTTCTCTGCCGGTCATTCTTGTTAAGGAGTAATGATATAGACTTTCAATAAGAAATGATAATAAGAATATGAATCAATAAGAACAAGAATCTAAGAAACACAAGTATAAGGGAGGAGGCTAAGACCAAGGATAAGATTCAAATTGGCTCGTGACTAGGATCTAGTATAGTAGGATGCAGTGGCTAACTTTGGCACCAAAAAAAGAGCGAAGAAGTTTCAAGTTGCCCGCCTAGGCTCCTTGAGGAACAAGCACCTAGGCGGGCTAAGGCACGACCTAGCTGCGCCAAGGCTGGCATGCATAGGTGGAAATCGATCTAGGAGGCCCTCTGGGAACACATCTTTGAATTCTTGTATCATCGGGATAACTTCTGTCGAGGGTTCTTCAGCACTATCTGGTGTTACCTCCTTAGCGACCAAAACAAACACAATGGATTCCTTGTTAGCTTCCTTTCCAAAGTTGGTCAAGCTAATAACATGAAGTCCTTTACTCTCCCCTTTTACTTCTTTCTTTGGTGGTGAGGTTTAGGGGGCAGAGGTTTTAGTTGAATTTTTCGGCCCTGCTACATGAAAGTACACATGTTGGATCGGCTATAGATAGAAGCATCAAAGTCATACAGCCAAGGCCTACCCAGGAATATCGATTTGACATCCAAGGGCAAAAATCATACCAGATGGAATCTTAGTAGGATGCAAACTGGATGGGGAGAAGATATTGTTGTGTAATCTTGAGGGCAGTCTTATCAACCCAAGAGACTTCGCAAGGGCGAGGTTGGAAAATTGGTTTCAACCCCATACAAGCAACGGTGCCAACAAATACTGTATTGATACAACTTCCACTGTCGATTATTACCTTGCAATTCTTGTCCTCATGCTTAACAAAAGTATGAATGATGGCATTCCTTCCCCAGTCGTCTTCCTTCTTTGGCTCAGCGGGGACACATTTGACAACCATCATTTAGATAGCGCTAGTGGCATCCCCAATGTTCTCGAGGGAGGGAAACTTTGAATGTAACCCAAACGCTCCTCATAATCATCAAAGGTGTTCTCACATGCGTCAGGCTCATAAGTGTCCATGTCTTTATCCTCATAGTCCTCTTCTTCTTGGTGATCAATGACCATATTCTTTTGTGGAGGGTTCGAAGGGCAACGATTGACATAGTGCTTGAATCCGTTGCACTTATAGCATTGACCACACGTTATTCGTGAAACATCAGTAGCAATCCACTGTCCTTTATCTTGGATGGTAGAGTTGTTAACCTAATCCGATCTAGCAAGTTGATTTTATAAAGGTGGTTGTTGCTAGCCGGTTTAGGTCTATTGTTGTTATCACGAGGATCTAAGCGCTTCGTGAAGGCTAGTCGAGAGTATCACTTAGGCTCTTGCAGCAGTTAGTAAGCGTGTTCCAATGTAGTAACTACACACAATGTCAATTCTCTTTGGTAATCCTCTCGAATTCCCGGATGAAATTGGGACAAAGTTAGGGATCATCCTCCACATCACACCTCATAAGGTACTCATCGAATCTTGTGATGTACTCACTAACTTGTCTACTTTCCTGAAAGAGTATGTCATTCGTCTAAAAGTTGGTGGTGGCAGTGTTCTAAAAAGCGGCCCAGGCGGCCGCCTAGGCGCTAGGCGGCCCCCCACCGCCTCGCCTAGGCCCTAGGCGTTCCTAAAAAGCGGCCAAGCTCCCAAGCGGAGCTACTAGCTAGGCGAGGCAAGGCGGCCGCCTAGGCGGTCTAGGCGGGGCAAGGCTGGCCAGGCGGACCAGGCGGGCTGAGGCTGGCCAGGCGGACCATGTTTACTTTTGTTCTTGTTACTCACTCAATCTTGAATTATGGTTATATACTTGTTCTTTAAAATAATGATTTGGGATAATCTTGAACTTATATTAATTTTTAAACATATATATATATATATTATAATATCAAAATAATAATTAAAAAAAATTAAAAAAAGGCAAAACGCCTAGGCGCCGCCTAGGCGCTAAGCGGCCCCCCACCGCCTGACTAGCGCCTAGCGCTTTTTAGAACCATGGTTGGTGGTCAGACACAAGATAGCACTTTTCGCTCAGTTTCTTCTCATCTCTCCAACATCCTTTAAGTAGTGTTCCAAAACAGATTCGCTTGGCCGATTAACTTCAACTTTTGGCAAACCAAACTTGACGATATTTGCTCATGTCGTACATGTTAAAATAGTGCTCCATGCTTGTCACCCAATCAATGTAAACTTCTGGATCGAGGGATCAGTCAAAGTTGGGTGCTTCAACTTTAACACCTCGCATTGCTCATCATTACGATCTTGATCGTGATATCACTCCTCTTGCCATGGTTGAGGTGACAGTCTATTTCCAACGATTCTTCCTCGAACTTAACCTTTTCTTGGATTTCCATGGTGAAATCCATTTCATCTTGTTGGTGATGCCAATTGTGGGTTGCCTCTAGAAATTCCATGTGTGCCCGAGTATCACACTTTGATCGCGCCATCTAGTTTCCGTCTTAGTTAGAGGGGTGGTTAGGATAGCTATCGCATTTAGTATAGGTGCCCAATCTAGGGTACCTATGTTGGGTGGGTCCTCAACTCCACTACGAGTTCGCATACAACGATGACCCTACGCTAAATGATGCTATGGGATGTAGATTTATAATCAAGCAAATAGAAGCAGACCCTATAAGCCTAACATGATACTCTGATACCAAGAATGATGCAGTGTACTCATGCAAAATCGGACTTATGCAAGAATATTAATTTAAAATTTTAAAGTTTCTGACTGTTAGTCTGGCCACATACAAAAATAATTAGGTAGTTGGTATTTATGAAGATTAGATGAGTGCAGGCAATTAGGCTAGACTTTTCAAAAAACTGAAAAAATACAATCATTTGGGAGTTAAGAAAATCCGAGGGCCAGGAAGTCTAACTCACAAAGTCGGGTTTAGATACATTTAAAGGCTTTCAATGATTTTAATATTTTATCGGCTCAAATGAACCAGTTCTAAATGTCACATGTTCATGCAAATTTGATTGGATTTAACCAAGCCAGGCAGTGATAATATCAAAGAAATTTTAGATCTATAGCTTAATGGATGTTATCAATGAAATGGGATTAAACTTCAAAAAGGTTAGATCAGAAAGATGAAACCGGATTTGTGGAGATGATTAGAAGCTCCGAGAGATGATCCAGTAAATTCGACAGGTTTGGGATGTGCATGCAGAGAGAGGTCGGGTGCGAATCAAGCGAGCAGGAGACATGGCACGGGCACGCGGGCAGGATGCCGGGTGTGAGTCACACGAGCAAGAGGTCAAGCGTGGGCAGGAGGCCAGACGCAGGTCGCGCGAGCAAGAGAAAGGGCAAGCGAGCGGGCGGCAATTGACCGGTCACAGACAAGTGAGGGGCAGGGTGGCGGTCGTCATCGTCGTCTTGTTGGTGATGATGATGGCTAGAAGCCCGCAGTCTCACCCCTTAAGAGTAATGATTCTTAGCCAAGAATCAAACGAGAATTTTCTAAATAATTTTCATTCATTCATTGTCTACGATAAACAATGGCTACAAGCATATAAATAAGTGTCCCAACAAAACCTTAATAACTAATGGGCTCCGCACCACATAATGGGCCCTTATAATAGGTGCTTATATAAAACCAGAAAACAATCCATCAATTAATCCAAAAAATGATTAAATAAAAACAACAAACAAAAGGGGTCAGTAAAACTGGCCCAACAACTACAAAGTGTCTCCAAGCCAAAGCCTACATGGGCTGCCCTCCTCCTCCTCTGAATCAGCCGTGCCGAACGGTGACCCCGCCAAATATGCTTTAAGCAATTTTTTCAATCTCTTCCCCTCGATTCCAATCCCTTAATTTCTACTCTTGCCACGGTTGAACGGGTCTTTCATGGTCCTATGAATCCCCTTATTGCCTGCACCATAAGGGGAAGTCCATAACTACGAGGAACTATAGGCCATTGGAATGAAATCAACGTTTCTATGCCTTGGCGGTAAATTCACTTTAGGACGTCTGATTTCTCGGCCCCAAAATCCAAAATTTGGAAAATGTTTTTAGGCATTTTCTTTAACTATTCCGAATTCATTGATTTTCTACTCTCCTCCTTATCTGGTCCCAACAATATTTTGAAGAATTGAATCCGATAACAGATTCGCCATATGTTCTCAATCTCAACTCCTACAGTTGCAAAGAGTACCTCCGACTGATGGGCGGGTACAAACAAGAGCTCCCCCAAACCCTAATTTCATAATCAAGAGCTTACCGTCCTCGGCAATGCAAGGTCTGGTGAAATGGAAGGAAAGTGTGGGGAGTGGCGGAGACGGTCGGAATCGAGAGCGTACCTCTAGCTTCTGCAGCGCCACGGCCTCGGGCGCACCGGTGATGCTCATGAAGGTCTCGATCGCGTCCTGCGGGGGCCTCGCCATCGCACGATCCGCCGGCGAGTCGCCTAGGGTTTCTCACTTCTTCGATCGACAGGAGGTGGAGAGAGAGGGAGCGTGGACGGGGGGAAGGAAGAGACCTCTGAAAACCTGTAGCCTTTTTTTTTTATTATTCTCTCCAAAAAATAAAAGATGGATTGCAGTCTAGGCACTGGCGGGAACCGAGGGAATAATCCTTGTTACTTCAGAGTTGGGTTACCGTAAAGCACTGGTGGGGCCCGGGATTCTACGTCTCTGATGCCAGGAAATAAAAGACTATACTATCCAATCGGACGGCCATGATTCAGCATCGTGGGGCTCAGATTACCAAAAAAAAAAAAAATCGTTGGGTTCTTATTACTATTACCAAAAAAAAAAAAGAGACTGAGTCATAACTAATAACTAATGATGTCAACGGTGTGGTTTAAAACTGAAAACCACAATAAACCGCACCGCAATGTGCGATTTTGCTTTGCCAAAATATAAAACCGTCGCAGTGCGGTGCGGTTTTGATGTAGCGGTGCGGTTTTGATTTTGACCAAAATCGCACCGTTTAGACCTTTTCCAGTGATAAATCACGGTGCACCGCACCGCATCGCATGGTGCGGTTTCGGTTTTACAGAACGGTACACCATCGTGGTGCGGTGTGGTTTCGGTGTTGCGGTGCAGTTCTGGTTTTACCCGAAACTGCACTGCTGCCATCCCTAGTGATAACTCCTTTTAAGGAGATGATTTTAAGCCTAAAGATTTTGAAATGCTGTGGACAAAATTGTCCTCCACATCATTTCAAATTTTCCTTTGCTATGCCACTGAATCGGCGACCACCGCCTGCCCCCCTCCCCCGTCGCCGTCGCCAAACCCCCCCCCCCCCGTCGGCATCGGACCTAATCGAAACCCCTAGGGCCCCCACCTAATCTACAAGCCATGAGACGAACCTTGGACCTATGGAGTTCAACCGAATCACCTCGCTGCTGCCGTCTCCTCTGCTGCTCGCCGTCGTCGTCTCCGGCGTTGCTAGAGCTGCTCGCCGACATCGTCGGAGCTGCTGGCCGCTGCCCCCACCTCCTCTACTACAGTCGCCACCGTCACAGGAGCTGCTCCGGGGGTCGTCAGGGTCGAGCGCGAGGTTGCCGGTGTTGCTCGGGTAAGTGGGGAGAAGACAGGAGCAGTTACGAGTTAATCATGAAAAGCAGGGACCTTAGGCTAAATGAAACATTTTGATGTCCTATTCATGCGATGGATCTGTTGTCAGGGACCTCTCACACATTAACCCAAAAAAAAAGGGGGTTATTAGCCCAAGCCACATCTAACCAACCCAACATTAGGATAAACCCAGTGAAACATTTCATTTGAGCTCCAGCTCCTCTAACCAACCCAACTTTAGGAAAATTCATTCCCTTCATTTTTAATCCCGAGACCACCCTCACCTGCTCTCCTCTCTTGATTAGCCATAGTGGAGGCGTAGGGGCAAGTGGGGGCGGAGGCATAAGCGCAGGCACATGCAAATCTGGAGCCGGAGGCACAAGTGCAGGCGGCTGCGAGCAGAGGTGAAGAAGGCAGAGGGCATGAGCGACGGAGGCGGCCATGAGCAATGGTGACAGAGGAGGCAGGCGCGAGCGACGGAGGCAAAGGCGACCGTGAGCAGCGGTGATGGAGGCAACGGGAGCGAGTGGCAGAAGCGAAGGCGACAACGGCAGGGGGGGTTCTAGGGTCCATCCTATGGCATGTAAATCTTAGGTTAGGGAGACCCGTTAAGTCCGGCAGCGGGGGGTTCGGTTAGGTTCGGCCGTGGGGGCGGCGAGTGGCATCAAATCTAAATTTGATGTAAGGTTGAATGTCAATTTCGTCCACAGCTAGGGGGCTGAGGTCAAATGGAAAGGTTGTCGAGACTGCAGCTCGAAACTATCTTCTAAGATGGGCTTCTCCCCCCCCCCCCCCCCCCAAAAAAAAAAAAAGAAAAAAAAAGAAAAAAAAAGAAAAAAGAAAAAAGCCTTTCTTAGGAGATTGTTTAGAGCTGCAACCCCGACAACCTTTCCATTTGGGGTGAAAACCCCTATGAATGAAAATGCCCCACATCCCATTTCAAATTTATGTTAGCTGTCACCTGCCCACCACCGTCGAAGATATTCCTAACCAAATCATCCCCCCCCCCCCCCCCCCGTGCCTCCGTCACCACTACTCGCGGCCACCTTTGTCTCTGCTGCTCACGGTTGGCACTTCCTTCACCGCTACTCGCGCCCACCTCCGGCTGATTGATAGAGAAGAGGAGGTGAGGGTGGCCTCGGGATTTAAAAAAAAAAATGTAGAGGGGTTTTTCCTAATGTTGGGCTGGTTAGAAGGGCTAGAGCTCAAATGAAAAGTTTCACTGGGTTTATCCTAATGTTAGGTTGGTTAGAGGGGAATTAGGCTAATACCCCGCCCCCCCCCAAAAAAAAAAAGGGTTAATGTATAAGAGGTCGCTGACAACAAATCCGTCCTGTGAGTAGGACCCGCTAGAGTTTCTTTTTGTCTAAGGTCTCTGTCTTTTTTTATAAACCCGAAATTACTCTTTTCCCTGGTCTCTTCTCCCAACTTTCTCTCGACGCGACCACCACCGCTGAGGAGGGAGGAGGTGGGGGCTTCGACTGGTGCATCGCACCCCACTCCACCCCGACGACAGCCACAGCCAACCGTGCATCGCACCCCACCCCAACGGCAGCCATCGTCGTTGAGGAGGGAGGAGGTGGGGCTCCGGTTGGTGCATCGCACATCACCCCCGACGGTAGTCACTGCCGACCGGTGCATCGCACCCCAGCCCGACGGTAACCACCGCGCGATGAGGAGGGAAGTGGGGTCCGGTGAAGGCAAGCAGTTTTTGCTTTCGGTATTCACTGGTTCGGTGGCATTGCAAAGAAAATTTAAAACACAGTAAAGGGTATTTTCGTCCATAGGTTTTCACAGTCCTTTAGCTTAACATGTCTCTTTGTCAGGTCAACTCACTAAGTCCCCCCAAGATAAACAAGGGTAAATTACACTTTGCCCCCCTGAAGTTTAGCTCAGAATGGCTTAACCTGCTTGTAGTTTATTTTGTTCCAAATCACACCCTAAAGTTTGAAATGTTAGCACAATACCTCCTTTTGTCAATTACTTGATATCCTCATTTGGTAATTTTTAGGGGTGGCAATGGGTCGGATCGGGTCAGGTTCGTGTCATGTCTAGTCGGGTTCGTGTCCAAAACCCCCAGACCCAGACCCAACCCGTTTAACTAATCGTGTCTAGATCCTAAACCCGTACCCGACCCGCTAATAAACGGGTAGACCCGATAAGACCCGGTAAGACTCGTTTATCACTCAGGACTATTCAGTTGACCCGATCCGACCCAATCCGACTCGACAAGACCTGACCCGAAAGACCCGCTGGTATTATATATTATAGTATCGGATTGAGGGTAGACCCGACACGACCCGTTGAATACTAAACGGGTCTTACCGGGTCCACATTGTCCGGACCCTAAACCCAGACCCGACCCGTTTATTAAACGGGTCTATTGTGTCGACCCGTTTACGATCCGAACCCGTTTAGCCCTGACCCAGACCCGCTAACTTCGTGTCGGGTCCGAAATTGCCAGCCCTAAATGGCACAATGATTTGGGTTTAGAGGCCGTTAGGTGGAGCGCGAGGGAGGATGATGGGAAGCACGTGTAACGTGGAATCGTGCAGGGCGGTGGACAGCACGACAAAGGAGAGTTAAAAGGAACAGATACGTAACGCTACCCACAGAACAGCGGGATTCAGCCATTGGATTACTGACACACGTCGTCCTTTACCCCCTGATGGCCTATGCGTGCCTTTTTTTCCTTTCAAAGCATGTTTAGTTGGCTATAGTTGGATGTAGAGAATTTATTTACAAAAATTGAGAATTACAACACTGGTTTTCGATTTGTTTTCCAACACCTGCATTTGGAGCGGACTTTAGTCGTCCTTGGTGACCTGTGAGTCACTGTGGTTGCAAAAATTGGCTAAGACATTCACATCAGCCAAAAGCCCATAGCCGAATACACGATCCGCAAGAGACCCAGGAGGACAGCTCAAGGCACATTTGGAGATTCGTCAGCCCACCAACCGAGGGCAACATGTGGGCTAGGCTAGCCACAGGTCGCCACGTGGACCGATCCCGTATTGTCATGTTAGCTCCGACAATTGCAGAAGGCTAGCACCGATAAATAGATACATCACATCAGCAGAAAAGGGACTTTTGATCGATTACTTAGTGCAGAGTTTTGGATTCCGGAAGATCGGATTTGGGAGATTCTTCATTTCAAACGTCTTGCACAAGCCCACCTCGGTTTGTTGAGGAGTAGCTCAATTTTCCAAGAGATGGTGGATTCAAAGGTAGCAACTTATTTCTCAGAGAACGTAGGCTACGGCGCGAACCTCGTCAACAAATCTCTTGTGTCTGCTCTCTCTTTACAATCTTAACAATATATCAATTTATTGTGTTACGGGATCGATCGACCGAAAGATTACCCACACGATTTGTTGTCGTATATAGGGCACAAACGAAAAAGCTTCATCTGTTCGCTTATGACAACTGATCGGTTCTGATCTTCCAAAAACTGATCGGTTGAGCAAAAACAACTGATCTTTCGAAAGCTGGTCGGTTGAGCAGAAGCAACTAATGAGCTCTTGTGTTCCCTACCAGGGATAGAAGCAATTTCACTTCTTTGAAATCAAATTAGATAAGCAGAAATAGCTACTTCGACAATGACAAAGAAGAAGACGATGAACCAATCTAGGCAACAGGTGAGTCACACCAATCTGTGACCCACTCTAAGAGTCTCAAATCAGTCAATCAGCTAGTGGTTCAACCTCATTTAGAAGTCCACCAATAAGCGGCCCAATCCTGGCACTCGGGTTTAATTCCGCATTGACCTGGGAAGACGCATGTCACTCAAACAGCAGATCAGTCGGTGACCAATCAAGTCTTTGCAGAAGAGTATCAGCTCCTCACATGATAAAGCAGAATGCTACCTTGATGGTTGAGCGGGACGTAATCAGAATGGTCACTTCAGAAGGGGGTGGTCCTACAGCAGTCGATCCACCACAAATGGAGTCCCTCAGTCGATCCCCCAAGGCGAATAGTTGATCATCTCCCACCACGGAATCCTTTTAACCGATCCGACGCAGACTGTTTGGGATCGCATCGGCATTCCACCTCGGTGAGTTTGATCACCTAAGTCTGAAGCGTCTTCGAGCAGATATATTCCAATAAGTCATTTGTGAGATAGATCACATGATCTACAAACTACCCATCGGGCACGAGAAGAGAGGACTCAAGGAGGCCACCACCAGCAAAGGGGGGAACGGGGCCCACCATCACCCTATCGATCTCGGGTCTTCCAACCAAATCAACGCTTAGGCTGGATGTGATCAACACCAAAGGCTTGCTCCACTGAAAAATCGTCCAAGCACTTTTTCCTCAACACTAGCGAGCTCCCACCTTGTCAAAGTTTTATTATATGAAGGGATATTCAATACTCCATATCATGACGTTCAAGCATGCTCTAACTCCTCACAAGTACGACAACTATGTGTTGTGTTGTACTTTCATGGGAAGCCTTGACGTAGAGTGCAACTTGCATAGTATATGAGTTAAGATGCAGGTTAATCGAACTCATAGCACTAGTGATATACTAGTGGAGCTAGATTGGAAGCTATAAACCTCAAAACCCTGGCCCCTGAAGGTTCCACCCTATCCACATTACTATATAGACCATATCTACGTCTAATTGTGACAACCAATATATAATAGGCCAAGAGTCAAGACTCCTGAGGCTGTGATGCCAAGATGGATGAGGTGAGGTGATGTGAGGCGTCCAAAGCCACCGAGTTAATCCAATATCGCATGGAGAGAAGGAGATCATGAGCTACTTATATAATTTTTCCTTCCAAATATAGAAGAGGTATTTTAAAACCGTGTGCCACTACGGATCTCATAAGAACTTCATAGTTAAGCGTGCTCGGGAGAGAGTAGTACTAGGATGGGTGACCTCCGTGGGAAGTCCTTGTGCGGGCATGGGCAAAGCGAATAATATCTTATGTGTTTGGGGCGGATGTTACAAAATGGTATCAGAGCCAGTTCTTCTCACAATGGGGGGCGGGGGGGAGGTCTAACCCTACACATGGACGTATAGCCCTATAGGGGGGTGAATTATGACGACCAAGATCCAATAGGCCAAGAGCCAAGAGCTTAACTCCTGAGGCTATGATGCCAAGATAGATGAGGTGAGGTGAGATGTCCAAGGCCACCGAGTTAGTCCCACATCGCCTGGAGAGAAGGAGATCCCGAGCTACTTATATAATTTCTCCTCCCAAACATAGAAGACACGTTTTAAAACTATGCACCGGTACGGATCCCGTAAGAACTCTGTAGTTAAGCGTGCTCGAGCGAGAGTAGTACTAGGATCGGTGAGCTCCTTGGGAAGTCCTCGTGCGGGCATGAGCAAAGCGAACAATATCTTGTGTGTTTGGGGCGGATGTTACACTAATGGAGAGTGAGGAAACCTAGATGAATCCCAAAGAGCCCCACAAGTATTCGAGATGAAGGCCGACAGAAAGTTCGAAGGTAATCCTATAGGAGTGGACCACTATTTGTAACAATGCAAGATTAGTGGGTCCAATCAAGTAGTGCACACGATCTGCCAAAGTGGTGTGTACGTCAGCGTGTCCAATCCAAGTTGTGCGCACGACCTGTCCAAGTCGTGCGCACGACTCTGTCAGAATTTTAAAATTTCAGCCCGGATCCGCATCTTTAAGTTATGTGATCAGAGGGCTGGGATATAGAGGCTTGATCATATTTAAAGGAGACCACATAGGCTGCTAAGGTTAAGAAAACTATTAGGGTTTTTGAGAGATCTAATGACGACTCTCATCTTCTCTTTCCTCCTTCATTAAAGATCAAGCCTAGCTATGGGTGTACTCGGTGATCTCGAGCAAGGGTTCTTTACAGAGCGCGTGTCGGGTGAACAAGAAAGGGATCATCTACGCCATCTTCTTCATAAACCCTAGAATATCTTCATGGTTAAAAGATCCACACGGAGGTATGGATCTAAACCTCTTGTTAGGTAGATCTAGATATATGGGTATCGATAGATCATCCTTAGGGGTTCGCAGGTATCGACCCATGCACATGATAGGTTTAGATCTTCAATAGTTTTGATATGTAGTGCACACCAATAACCGAGAGTCTCTGGACCAAATCCTTCCACTGCCAGGATGGGTTGTGCGCACGATTAGATCAAGTTGTACGCATGACACATCAAGAGGGGATTTTTTCCCAATATATACCTAATTTGATTTAGTCAAATCCCTTCGGCTAAATCTGATTGGATTGATTTGAACGTAACCAACTAGTTGGGTTCAGTTCGAACCTAGATGGGTTTGGCTAGGGTTAATCTAACAAGATTCAACTCAATCAATTGATTGAGTCAAATTAATTGAAATAAGTTAGGTTAGGGGTTTGGACAAACTTAGTTAGTGGTGCGCAGGTGGCCCGGGGTGGCGCAGGTAGTGGCTACCGACGGTGACGGGTAAGACCAGCGGTGATCCAGTAGGCGGCGACCGATGGTGGTCCAGCAGGCAGTGATCAGACAACGATAGATGGTGGTGATGGCAGCATACGAACGATGGTGCTGGCAGCAGCGATCGGGTGGTGGGGCTGGTGGCTGACTAAAGGAAGAGAGAGGGACATGGATTTTGAGCATGCAAATAAAGTCAAGCATGACCGGGAAACATGAGAACATGACCAAAGAATTTTTTTTTGCCCAAATGCAAAGAAAATGCTATGCAATGATAGACTTCCTAGGATATGGTGCCCCGAGAGAGGCTCCCTGATGACCCACAATAAAAGCATCTAATTCATTTAGTGTTAGTCATAGGCATGTAATCTCAGGAGGACTAACACTCTTTAATTTGGCTTGAGTCTTAGGATTTCTCTTTGTTAAACTCAATCCAAACAACCCTAATTTATGGTAGTGCAGTCTAATGTGCCATTTGATACCATAATTGTGAGATATCAGTACAAACCGAGAAGAGGAGGCACTCAAATTATTCTTAATCATAGGAATGTCACTTATACTTTTGCCAACAAAATTCTTACCTTCAACAGAACCAACAAGTGCATGTGCATTTGCCTTCTTAAACTTCCAACACATGGGTCAAATGTATCCTTTAACACCACAATGATTGCAGAAAGGAATGATGTGGGTTGTAGGAATACTTGGGATGAAGATAAACTTTTAGTATGTATAAAAGTGGTTTTAGAAGAAGGTCTAATAACCTTGTTAACAAAACCTAAATCACGTTTGTCCCCGATAATCTTTCCCATATGAAGTAAAACGTTCAAATCATAGAGCTCTTGGTTAAGATTTGAATCTAGTACTTTGATTCACTTAGATGTTTTTCAAGATTGGTAATTTTTGAATTAAGGGAATTAACAATATTCAAATCATCTTTGACTTGTAAAGACTTAATCATCTCAAAAAGTGAAGAATTATCACATTCTAGTTGGTTGAAACTTGTTTAAAAACCTTCTTTCTCAACTTTAAAATCATTTTCTAAAATTTTAATTTTATTTTCCAAAGAAGATGTTTCAAAATTCAGTTAAGTAATGATCATTTCAAAATTAGTATTTCAACTAACCAAGCATTTAAACCTTTTTTACTTTTTAAATCATCAAGTTATTTTTGCAAAGATCGTTCAACACGATGCTCTAAAAGCATTTTGTTTGTATCTTCTTTTTCAAAATTCAATCTTCGAATAGTATCCATGGCAGTCAAAATCTCTTATTTAAATAAACATTTTTCAAATGAAGATTGATAAGTTCAATGTTCTCTTTGAAACCTTCCAAATGAAGATTGATACATCATATCTGTAAGGTTGTAATACAAATGGCTTTCACTTAGTGAGATAGTTTATCTTAACCATCAGAGTGGTGACCCTAAGTCAATTGTGTTGGTGTGTTTTGAATACACTGAATATGAATCATAGAGAGAACTCATTATCTAAATGATTGTCATATGATGATGTGTTTCTCCTTAACTAATTCCATAGACTCAATCATAAGGTGTTTCTGAACTCACAGGATTAGTCTTTGTAACTTTAAGTTACAATTCAGTGAGACCGTTTTGCTGGTCAATAACTAGTAAACTTGGGTGGCTTACGCCGAGTAATTGAGAACACATTCATTGTTGAGAAATTCTAAACTCTTATCGGAGATAAGATATCCCCTTAACTAACCCTTATGAAGTATGATCACTGGAACTAGGGGTCTAGGCAAAAGTTTTGATTAACGGTTTACAAATAAATTTTAAATAAAATAATATTATTTCATAATATATAGTTTAATATGGAAAATTTATTTTCATCAGTGATCATGAGACCGGAACGAGGAGTAGTAACTTAAAGAACAACAACAGTGTGCTCCGGGTAGGGCATTTGATGCTCTCGGTCAATACTTATGGATACCGGATAATAAGGGGTTTATATGTAAATTAGTAGGAAATGGTATTTATGTAATTTTTAATTACTACAAACTGTAGTCATAGATTGATAGTGGTTTTAACCATGAATAATTATATAAAGATGTCTTCATGTGGTGACAAAAATCTTAGTCTATTTGGAGTTGAGTTTTTGGACTCCTAATGGATCCCAACTTAGTGTCTTTAGCCAGTAGGCCGACAATGCATTATTCCTAACTTGAGTGAGAGTGTTAGTGATGGTCTAATCCATCATAACCAGGTCTCTAATTCTGTTTGGATTACTGTCTAAAAAGTAGGAATTCCCCTGTTGACCATGGAATCCTAGTTTGACTATGATTCAGAGTAGTTGATAAGTGGATCTCAAACGTTTCTAAAAATTCTCAAGATCTCAAAGGACCATATCCCACAAGGAGAGGACCTTGTCGCCGGCCTAAAGAGTCCCAAAAAACTCCCTAGGTGGTTGACCACTAGTCTCATAATGGGATAACGAGTCCAAGATAGAAGCCCCTAAAGTGTAGGAATTGGTCTCCATCTTAATAGGAGACCAACCCCTACAAACTAAGAGGGGATCAACCACTAGGGCTTTATAAATGCCTTGTAGCTGGCCTCTTCCAACACGGATGCACGAGGGGCCGACCACATATAGAGAAAGAGATAGAAAAGGAAAGAAAGAGAGAAAGAAGAAAAAAGAGATCCCACCATCTCTGTCGGACCTTGTGTGAGAGAATAGGAGTTATATTCCCGACGTTGCAGAGTATCTTCTTCATTGCATTATCATTGATACATCTTCTCAAAATATGGCTTTGTAAATCCCGTGAGGTATCACCTTCTAGTCCGTAAGTGATGAATTAATTTTTGTTGCCTATATATTTAATCTAACAATCTAATTGAAAACATGCGAGCGATTTTCGTATTCTGCTATGCCTAAGTACCTTCACCATAGTCATGTGTTGGATTGGATAAAGTTTGGTGCTATTAGAGCCGTATTCGTGGAGTGGAAGTGGGAGTGAGTCAGGCGTTGGGTCGTGGGCATGAGCGCAATAAGCAAACGACTGATCAGGTGAACTGGAACCGTTGGGGATAACGGAGATCGGGCAGCGTATTCATGGAAAGGCAAGGCGACAAGAGGCTATACAATCATACGAGTTGGTTGAGTCGAGTCTTATAACCTCCTATCTCACATAATGTATAATTCTAAATGGACTTGGGGAGGAGTAGGTAATCACCTAAACCACATAAAAGTCTCTTGTACATATCGATTGGTTTACAATTATCTGAATGATGCTTTACACATAAGAAATTTTTAGGATTATATACTAGAAAATCATAAAGCCATTATAAGATCAAATTGAAGCGAAACTTTTATTTGGTCATATTCCATCGTTCTGCCTATTCACCCCCCTCTAGGTGTTTTTTTTTAGAACCCCTCCAAGAGGAGAGAGGGTTAGGTAGCCCCTAACTAGTTATATTAATAAAGGATCAAGTTACAATATGATTATAGTGATTTCGAGCTTCCTTGCTAAAAGACTCAACCCAAGGGATGTTCCACAACTTGAAGATGGAGATAATCAATCTCCAAAGTTCCTCACCCCTGCGGCTCTACAATTGAAGATCTGATTGTTCCTCTCTATCCAAAGAACCCATAGGATTCCCATCACCAGGATGTCCCAAGTGATTTGATGGTCCTTCCAGACCCTCCTCCTCCTCCAAGAGGACCAAAGTGCTTTCAAATTTTTTAGACAAGACATAATATAACACCAAAGCTCAAAGTGGTCCCACACCCTTCTCACCGATGGGAAATAGATCATAAGGTGTGAGCCGCTCTCATCCTCGTTATGACAGCAGGTGCAAGATGCTTTTGTTACATTCAGGTTACTCCGCTTCAGAAGATTCACCTTCGTGAGGATCTAGTACCTCGAAACCAAGAGGGAAAAGATTTTGATCTTCATGGGGGTCTTTGCTTTCCATATTGCTCTAGTGGGCAGGTAACCTGCTCCCCCCGAGACTAGATGGCGGGAGAAAGATTTGAAGGAAAAGTGACTCGAGGTGTGCCATCGCCACACCAACTCGTCTGAAGCTTGCCTAAGGGTCACTGGGGCGAGGAGTTGCATCAAGCCCGCAAGCTTCTGCGTTATCTCCTGCGGCAACGACAAGTCAGATTGACCCACCATTAGGTGTTTGTGCCAAACTGCTCCTGTATTGTCTGATATCATTTCAAAAATTGGCTATCTGACAACCTCATGGCAAGGCGGTGTAAAGTGTCACACCATGTTGACTATCTTTTTTGTTCTCACTTGCAAGAAACCCAATATTTGTAATATTGTATTTAACATCGCTGATATAAAACCTAGTAAATGAAAGCCTTATATCCGCTTTAGGCGGATCTGGCTCAAGTGATGGGTCTCAAGGTTTTACTGCTCTGCTTCCAGCTGGCCTCGAGCTTGAGTGTGAACTTTGTGAAATCGGCACTCTATTTTCTGGGGGAAGCGAGGGGCTCTACTCGAAGCCTAGCCAAGATCCTAGGCTGCAGTCTGGGCTCTCTTCCATTTAGGTATCTTGGTCTCCCAATCTCGGACAGGAAGCTTCCGAGGGACTGTTGGGTGGAGCTGATTCAGCGGGTGGAGCGTAGCCTATCACGTTGGAAGGGAACCTCATGTCTGTCGGTGGCCGTCTAACCTTGATTAACTCGGCCCTATCGTCGATCCCTTCATACTACATGTCCTTCTACTCCTTCCCAATGTGGGTCATTAAGCGGACTAACAAGGTTCGTAGACAGTTCTTGTGGCGCGATTCTTCTGGGAATTCGGGTCACTACCCACTTATCGCTTGGGGGACGGCTTGCAAGTCTAAGGAGTAGGGCGGTCTTGGGATCGTTAATCTGCGCGAGTTCAATTAGGCGATGCTTGCCAAGTGGTTGTGGAGGATCCAAAGAGGTGTAGGAGACATTTGGAAGGGAGTCGTCGCCAACAGGTACTTTCGTCGTTTCTCACCACTTCACTTGAGATCGCGTCGCTCGGGGGCGATCTCTCCATTCTAGAGGGGAGTGTCCAGGGTGTCCCACATTTATCAGTGCAGATCGAGACTGATAGCGGGCAACGGTTCGAGAATCAGATTTTGGGAGGATATCTGGCTGGGCGAACTTCCTTTACGCTCCTGGTTTCCCAATCTCGTTGCCCTGGCTCCGAACAGGATGGCCACGATCCGATCGCAAGCATTTGTAAATGGCGGTATCATGATTTGGTGCTCGAGGTTTGAGGGGCCTTTTCCGACTGAGAACCTTCAAGAGCTTGGGGAGCTTCTGAACTCGCTTAATGGAGTTTCGTTGACGGAGGAACCAGACTCGGTGGGCTGGCGGTGTACCTCTTTCGGGGAGTTCTCGGTTAGCAGCCTCTATGGATTCCTCAACTTCAACTGGGTGAGATGCACCCCGGTGAAGGCAATCTGGCGGGCCGACAGTCCTCTCAAGACCAGAATCTTCACGCTTCTTGCAGTTAAGGACCACATTCTAATGAAGGTGCATCGTCTCAAGCGTAGGCATCCGGGAGTGATAGATCTGGCATGCGGCCTTTGCGGTGCGGTGAAGGAATCCACAAATCATCTACTTCTCTGATGCGGTTTTTCGAGAGAAGTGTGGGCTCACTTCCTATGGAAGCTGGGTATGAGATCTTCTCCGGCATTGGTGGTTTCCCTTTGGGGGAACTGGAGGCGCAGGAAGTTCTAGGGACCTTAGCGGAGGGGTTGGGATGAATTGGTGATCGAAATTTGTTGGGCATTGTGGCTTGAGAGAAATCGGTGAACCTTCCAAGCGAAATGGTCTTCAGAGGAGGGGGTTAGCTCGCACTGCAAGTCACAACTCCTCCTGTGGACTGGCAATATGCAGTCGGGATCGAGGGATTTTCTTTAAACCTCTGTAATTAGCATCTTAGTTCCTCCTCTTCCCCCGTCCTCCTCATCTCCCCTGTACTTTTTTTTTTTTAATGCATTGGTAGGGGTCTAGGCCGAACCCCCCTCATCTCCGAGAGGGATTTCTCAAAAAGAAAAGAAAGCCTTATATCAAAATCTTAGCTCCCCCCCCCCCCCCCCCCCCCCCCGCCACACACACACTCTTCTCCCTAAAGAAAAAGGGTTTTTTATAAATCAACCCTTGTAATCTTCTATATTTACATATAAACCCCTATAAATTAATATTTATATATAAATCCCTTAAATCATCTAATATTTATATATTGACACCTATAGTTAGTTGGCATCCAAAATGAAGGAATATTTCCAAAATATTCCTTCATTCGGCTGTTATTTCATTAATATAAAGAAAAAATAACTGATTTACCTATGGTTTTAATTACTTAAATTGACCTATCTTTGTTGAACATAGACTTAACTCGAAACAAACAAAGACAAAACTCGAATCTAACGTGGACCTAATCCAAAGAATTATCACATTGGACGGGTATTTACAAAGTTTAGGTAAAATATTAAGGATGAAATAAAAAATTCTCTCTTATTAGGATGTCAGCTAACCACATGGGTCAATATATAATATTTGATTAGATTGAGGGTTAGTATGTAAATATGACTTTGATAGGGATTTATATGTAAATAGAGAACATTGTAGGGGTTGATTTGTAAAAAAACCCTAAAAAAAGAAGGTGAAAATGGGATTTTTTTAGAAATGAAAAAAAAGCAACGTTGAGAGGTCCACTTTCTTCTAACCGATGCCATTTAAATAATTATTTCTAGAATGTTAAATAGAAAAAAAATTCCTTTCTTATTTCTCAAGCAATGTTATTCAACTAGAACCACGCCGATCTGCAAAATTTTCCAGACTACCTTGGGGACGACAGGTGAGGGAGTACCGGACTGAGTGCGACGCACGAGTGCGGGGCAAGTAGGATTTTGTTCGCTTTCCTCGAGGGAGGGTGAACATCATCGTCTTCCTAATCGGTCCATTTCAAAGTTGCTTTGGTTATTTCACGCGAATTTTTTCAGCACATCCTGCTTATTCTACAACTGTGGAGCACACTGTGTTTCAAACTTTCAAGAGACATTGGGTAGCAAGCCCCGGCACATGGGGGTAGTGGCTCCCAGAACTTAGAGCGTGCTGATAGGCTCTGGGCAACGGTTGTTAGGCTCTGGGCAAAGGTTGTAGCGTACGCAGGATGCGCTGAAAAATTTGCCGTTATTTCACAATGCTGCATAAACCAAAATGACAAACATACCCTTAAAATGAGCCAATCAGAATATGGTGATGCTCACCCTAGGAGGGTGAACATAATTGTTCTCGTGTGGGGGCTGCCATCAACTTTTCCGTCATTCCCATGTCAGGCTAGAAAATTTTCCAGATCAAATTGGAATGGCTGAACAATGTTTTGGGCAAATTACAAAATCTTCCCCTGAGCTATACATCTCATTTCATTTTTATCCCTGAACTTTTTTTTTTTGAACAAATTGATACACAAACTATACTCCGCCTGCAATTAGACCCCTCCGCCAACCTTTTATTCCAAAAATACCCTTATCAATTTCTAGTAGGACTCAAAGTTGTTTTAAAACATTTAATTTATGTTTATTAGGACAATGATATTTTCGGGAAAAAAGTTGAGCGAGGGGGCTAAATGCAGACGGAGCATAATTCAAGGATCAAATTGTTCAAAAAAATAGTTGAGGGATTAATATGAAATAATGTGTATATTTCAGGGAAGGTTTTATAATTTGCTCTAATATTTTTCATTGAGCTGTGCTATCCAATGTTTTTAAAATCGGACTGAAAGGCTAACCGAAAAGGCATCCGATCCAGTCCAAACTGGTTCAACCGTTTGAACCGATTGAGAAATAGGTATTTTATAAGAGATACGTAGTAAATATTTTTAAAAAAATTATGGTTTCTTGGTTAAAAATGTATGTTCAAAGGTTTTAAACAATAATAGGTCATGAGTTGAAGGCCTAATCATCCATTTTTTTCCAAAAATAATGTGTAGTTTTTTTTAATAGAATTTTCCAAACGAACCAATTTATCGTCAATGTATGGTGGGTGGACCGCACGTGACACGACTGGGATTGAACCGTGTGTACCACACACTCGCAAGTCACAATCTGATTTGCCTTTTTTTCCTTAATCCAGCAACATGCTCTTGGCTACAGATGAGACAATGTGTACTTGTTACTTGGTTTTGATTGGTTGGGTCGGGTTGGGTTAGGTTGCTAGGAGATTTGGCTGGAGCGTAATCGGCGGACCTTCCAAACCAAGTAGGCTCAGTGAATTTTGTGATCTCGAGCATCAGGTTCTTTGGTCGTCTTTGGGCTTCGACCCTACGACAGGGACCTAGGGATTTCCTTTTGGATTTCTATAACTCGGACACGAGGTAGTCCTTGTAATAGCATCTTTTTATCAATAAACTGGTAGGGGTATATGCCGAACCCCCTCATTCTCCGAGAGAGATTTCTCAAAAAAAAAAAAAAGCTATTGCAGAATCCTAACCGAACCCGTTTAATAAATGAGTCGACTTAGGGTCGGCTTATAGTTTGGCGGGTTGAGTCGACTTTTGCTAACTCTATTCCTGGCATATATCATAGCCATTAGATGGAGGCGCATTGGAGCTGAGTGAGATACACTTTTCAAGGTGCCTGCCATCAGGGACTGTGATGCGCTGTGCCCCCCGGTCGAGTGAACCGAGAGAAAGGAAGAGGCTGGTGATAGAGACGAGTTCAAATCTCCTCCAGTCGGCAAGTCCCGGTCGATGGGCCCGAGGTGCATCACAGCCGCACACGGCCGCTAGAGTGCAATTCTCGTTTAGGTTGTCAGCCAGCTTACGACTATGATGCGTGCCGGGCCCACTAACCGAGCTGTCCAACTAGAGGAGATCTAAACTTGATAGAGAAAGGTGCCAGGAGGCGTGACATAAGATTTCCAAGTTCCCAATTATTATTAATATTTTAAGAGAGAGAGAGAGAGAGAGAGAGAGAGAGAGAGAGAGAGAGAGAGAGAGATGAGGCTCTTTGGCAAGAACATCTTCCCAAGGCAAATCGTGCTCTCTGCATCCGGGTTAGTAACCGATAAACCCAAATTCTAATTCAATTATTTCTCTTTTTAACCTTTTAGTTATTATTTTATTTTGAAATAAAACGAATGGCACATACACAGGCTTCTCTTTTTGGGGGCGACAACCTACGATGTGCACAGATCGATCAAGGCTAACGAGAAACCACCCTCTGAGGAGCAGATCCAAGCCCTTCAATATTACCTCCGATCCAACCGCACCAAAAATTGATTAATCCTTCCCTTTTTTTTTTTCTCCCATATAAATCTTCTGCTCCCCCTTTTTTTTCACTTATATCTTAATTACATTTGGAGGAGTTTAGAAATGAAGAACATGATACTTATCTCTATGTGGGTGGGTGTTATACCTTGTAGAGAAAGGTTTAAGAGCAACTCCAATCGGTGCATTCAATTTGAAGGTCGATAGGTGGAATAAAGATAGGCTCGTTCTATTCGCACTAGCTGGATTCAGCTTGTAACCTATAATTTTTTGATACCCAAATTATCCTTATCCCTAACCTCCAGCCAACCTTCCCCTCCCCCCGACCCTGACCCTGACGCCACCTCCGCATCCATCCCCCCGCCACCTATGCCGTCGTCCCCTCTTCATCGCCCCTGATGTCGAGACCAGCCTCCTCCACGACCCTCTCTCCTCTTCCTTCTTCCTCCTCCTCCTCCTCACCCATCTTCCCCGTTCCAAATCCTAAGCCTGGCTCTGTCGATAGTTGCTTGTGGACAGTGTCAACCGAGCAGCCATTGACAGTCATGTGTTGATGTCGACGACATCAACACGGGACTGTCGGTGGTTGCACCATGACACTATCGGCGGACAACTGCAAATAGAACCAGACTTAGGGTTTGGCACGGGGAAGATGGGTGAGGAAGAAGGACGAAGGTGGAGAAGGAGGAAAGAGGGGGAGGAGGAAGGAGGAGGAGGAAGAAGAGGGAGCTGGGACTGGCCGGAAGGGGGCGCCGACGGGCGATGCAAGCGACATCGGAGATGGGGGATGCAGGCAGCGTTGGAGGCTCTGCGCGCAAGGGGGGTCAGATGGATGGAGGTAAGGGACGGGAGTAATTTGGAGTTATTGACGGTACCAAGCCGAAAAAAAATGTGTGCCCCACCAGAATCCAGGTGCCAAGCCGAATTTGATGGGTGCAAATAGAACGCGCCACAATGAAAGAATATGCCCTTTTGAAGGTCTTGGGACTCCAACCGGTCATCCTTCAAAGTTATTTCCTGTAATTCAAAGTTCATCCTTAAATATTTAAATTATCTCAAACTTGTCCTCTTACAATATGAACAATTTTTTGAAGGAGCAAATTTCAGCTTTCATATTTGAAGGCCCGAAGCCCCTGTATTCATTTTGAACGTGGGAAATGAAAACTGGTTGCAATCTATCTCACAACCTGATTAGTCAAAAGGGAAAAATGAAGATTGGTTGAAGCCCGATCCCACACATGGGAGCAAGGAATAGAGGGGAATAGAGGCACCCAGGATAAAAGAAGAACTGAATCCGTGTTGAAGAAGGGGGAGCTTGAAGGAGGAGGAAGTTGAATTTTATAAGGGCATTTGGGAAAAAATTAGCACATGATTTTGGTGTTAACTGGGTGCCAGGTAGATCCGATAGGCTCATTTAGAATTTTCATCTATAATAAATGTTACAATGTGTTCAACTTATTTAAAAGCATGCCACTATGGGAGTGATATATCTGCCTATCAAGGCATATGCACAAGGGTTGAGATTTATGGAGAACAAGTGAGATAGTCTTTAGGGCGAGTGCGATTCACCTAGGGAGGGGGATAAGAACGGTCGAGTATAAATGGAGTAAAAATAGAGGGATATGATTGAGGGGGAAAAGTAATATATGATGTGAGGGTTGGATTGTAAAAATATATATAACAAAATATATTTGAGGGGTTTCATGTAAAAATAGGAGAAGTTTGGCAATATCATTATTGTTCAGGTATTTTTTCATTGGGATTAAATATATGTGGCCCAATCAGAACATGCCACGTGGCCCTCCATCCCTCTCCCTTTTTCTATCGGCTGAAACATCTCTCTCCGTCCGTAGTCCCCCCATTTACTCTCTCTCTCTCTCTCTCTCTCTCTCTCTCTCTCTCTCTCTCTCTCTCTCTCTCTCTCTCTCTCTCTCTCTCTCTCTCTCTCTCTCTCTCTCTCTGTGTGTGTGTGTGTGTGTGTGTGTGTGTTTCTTGCCCATTTAGTCTCTCTCTCTCTCTCTCTAGCTTTTCGTGGTCCCCTTTGTAAAACGTATTCGGTCTCCCTTTCCAAAAAGAAAAATCTTTAGTCTCCACCCACCCTAAAGAGTGATCGGTTGCCAAGTTGGTAGACGCTAGCCCACCAGTACCAGGGTCAATTGTTTGGACAATTCTGATGAAACAAAAGGTATAAAAGTGTAAAAAACTGAACGGTCACCTGGCTATTATAGAGAAAGGAAAGGTCTTTTTAAGTGAAACCTCTTCACTTTCTCCCTTCATTAAGTAATTTATTTGTGGATAGGTTTTCAAAACAGCAAGTTAGCTCACTGGTTTGGTTGAATTAATTTTGCCATTGGTAAAGGGTTCGATTCCCTTTTATGATCTTTTCTATTTTCAAATTTTTTTCCTATTCTATAGGTGGTCAAATGATAAAAGTGTATATACGGATTTGATTGTTTTTTTGAGTCGAACGCAAAGTGTGATTGGATTTTTTTTCCCGAGGGAGCCTTGATCATTTATTTAGCGAAAGAATTTATTCAATTCTAATATAAAAATATTAGAGTTATTACAATTCTTCTTTGGTTTAATCTTCAATAATGACATGGGGCTTCCTTCACTGAATCCAGTTCTTGCTCCAAAGATTGTACGTGATGGCGAAGTGCATTCCTCGATTCACAGTTGAACCACCTCACAAGCATTCACATCAATTACTTGGATGGCATTCTGATTCTTGAAATACTCCAATGCAGCTTGAACTACATATCATTTTTTGTTTCTTTCTCGCTCAATCTCCATGGTTCATTCGAATTAAAAACTATAGTCGTACTCGAGATCAAATCCTATGTTTCTCCTTTCGTGATTCGATCCAGCACGCTCGGTAGAAAACGCAGGAACACCCAGATTTAGCTTTTTCAATGCTTCCCTGATAGCAAGCTTGAATGGTATGTTGATAATATTCTCCATTACCATGTGAAACCAAATTTCTTTCTGATAATTATCTCTAGGAGACTTGTGTTCTCATGTGCCTAAGGCATGTACTCATTGGCACCAGATTTGCCTGATAATGTGTGGCTCATTGGCAACTTATACTTAATGGCAACAACCATTCCTAGGAAATGACATTGCTTATATAACTAATTTTGTATCCTGCTACCCTTAGAGATATACAGTCTATATTTTTTCTCACAAGGGCTTGAAGGACACACCACAAATGGGAAGAAGGAAAACTGGGGAAACAACCTAGGACCAGTGGGCTCCTAGCTCTGATACCATGTTAGAAAATTGGCTTTTCTAAAACCTGATGCCGCATGATCCATACTAATGATCAACATCTAGGACGAAAATAGAGTCTAGGATATTGCAACAAAACATTACGTACATATATAATAAAATTAATATAGTGGAAGATGTATGACCCATGGGGCTAGTATAGAGCTCCAAGAGAACTATCAAAACACTTGCTTCTCTGAGAATGAGGGGGGGTTCGGCCTAGACCCCTACCAGTTTATTAAATGAAAAGTAGCGTACAAACAATGCCTAATAAGCATCAAAACACTTGCCTCTCTTTTAAACTCTTTTATCTTCTTTCTATTCTTTTTTGTTACCCAAACCTCGTACATAGCAATATATATATAGAGACTTGATGATTCATTGGAAATCCCACATCATAATAACACTAAAGACTCTTAGGTATTGTTTGGATCATGTACAAATAAGGGTGTGTTTCTTTTTGTACAGGTACAAACAAAATTTTATGTTTGGTTGTTGCTTTTTTAGATGTGCAACCGGTTGTACATGTTAAAATTATGTGCTGTTAGCTGGCCTTTTGAGAATTCATCTCACCCCATGAATAAATAGAAACACATCACTTATCTACACATATGGTCCCCACTTTAGACACAAACACATGTACAAATATGTACGAATGATAAAAATAGACAAACACGTGCAACGATGAACATACTTTTATTTACATAGGCATTACAAGAATGCATATACAAAGAAACGCACGTCATATATGTGGGGGAAAATTTCTGATCCGCCTTGATCGGGAACCCCCACCCCACAACCTTGATTAAGTTGGATTGTTTGTAGAATTAGAGAGATGGGAGAGTAGATAAAGAGAGTAGGGAGTGATGACACAATGATGTTGTTGTCGAAGTTCGGTCTTACGACCTACGTCTCCGGGCGAGAGGTGCCACCTGGTTTCCACTATAATAAATATAAAGGTGGGAAGCGTTCTCTCGACAGGCCGAGAGAAGCTTTTTACAGTGGGGGTTGCACGGAGCAACAAGAAAAGAAACTGGAAGGAGAGAAGTAAGCTCTGGCTTTGAATCCTCTCTTCCTCTGATCGAATGACCAACCCCCTTCCTGGATGCCTTGGGGGTTCTTTTATAGCGTAGGCACGTGCCCGATATGGCAGTGATGACGTGGCGTTGATGACGTGGCACTGGTTATGGGCTTCCTTGCTGGGCCCTTATTGGGCCGTTGTTTGGGCCCAATAAGGGGGAGGGCTTGATCTGCGAGCCTCATAGAGTGGGCCCATGTGAGCCCAGGCGGGCTTACCCACTTGGGCCGTTGCGCGGGCCCATGCTGCTCTGATCTGGTCCGGTACAATTTTTGCACCCACAGTTACCCCCTCCCAGTCGGGTCAGGACCCCCTGGGTCGGCTGGGATTCCAAGGTGCAAACACTTTAGGATCCTGGCACTGTTGGCGAGGGTTGTCGGTGCCGCGGTTCGTATTAGCAGAGCCTTCTTCCGCCGATGCCGAGACCCTTTTTGGCGCGAGCCAAAAAGTCTCGGTTTTGCGAGGGGGTGTTTCCGAAAAAACAGTGCGTTTTCCGACCGAGTGGATACCGAGAGGGTACCGAGTGCATACCGAGTGGGTACCGAGAGCATACCGAGTGGGTACCGAGACCCTTTTGGTGCAAGCCAAAAAGTCTTGGTTTTGCAAGGGGGTGTTTCCGAAAAGGCAGTGCATTTTCCGACCGAGTGGATACCGAGAGGGTACCGAGTGCATACCGAGTGGGTACCGAGAGCATACCGAGTGGGTACCGAGACCCTTCTCCTTTTTTCAAACCGAGAGAATATTGAGCCGAACGTCCGTGACGTGGGGTTCGTACTTTTCGGTGTGCTCTTCTCTCTCTTTTCTTTTTGGTTTCCATGCACGATTGTACGTAGCGTATTCCGCTCTCTCTTTCCTTTCTCTCTCTCTCTCTTTCCTCTTCAGCTTTTCATTCACGTGAGGCTGCAGTTACCCCGCTCTCTCTTTCCTTTCTCTCTCTCTCTTTCCTCTTCAGCTTTCATTCACGTGAGGCTGCAGCTACCCCGCTCCGCTTTCTCTTTCCTTTCTCTCTCTGCTCTGTTTTTCTTCTCTGTTCGGTGAGAGGGCAGCAGCGTGAGGGGGAAGATCTACGCGAGGGAGCGGGTGCGAGAGAGTGCCTTGCGGCGCAGGCGGAGGCGGTGACGGTGTGCGGTGCGCGGGCTGCGGCGCGGGGCTCAGCGGCGGCCGGGTACGAGCGGAGGTGGTGGTCGGCGTGCGGCTCCGGACACGGGCGGAGGCGGTGGCGACAGGCGAGCGGCGCTGCAGCAGCGGGTTGCCGAGCGACGCCCGCGGAGGTGGTGGTCGGTGTGCGGCTCCGGACGCGGGCGGAGGCGGTGGTGACAGGCGAGCGGCGCAGCAGCAGCGGGTGGCCGAGCGACGCGCGCGGAGCTCAGGTGGGCATGGTGCCGGATGCAGGTTGGTGCGGGAGTGGGTGCGGTAGCGGCTCGGTGGTGCGGCTTCGAGGAGACATGCGCAGGGGGGGGGGGGCTCGGCCTCGTTCGACCCCCGGCCCTCTCTCATCTCTGCATCTGGGAGGAAGGGCTCGCAACAGTGCAACGACTGCCGAGTGGAGCGCGCGTGGGAGGGGTCCATCCTGACACCGGCTCCTTGTGTGGCTGCTGGGTGAAGGATGCTCGGGTGTGGTGGTGTTCGTCCCTCCCCTGCTTGGTGCGGGAAGAGAGGAGGTCGCACGGAGGTTCGTGACGGCTACGCGATGATAGGCATACCCACGCGAGGGGTTCTTCGCCCGGCATCAAGCTGAGCTCCACGCGTGAGCGATGCGCCCTCTCTCTTCAAGTGACATGTCCGGTCCCCCCCTTAAGTCGGTTGCCGTCGGATGAATACGCTGAGTGATAGAGATCTTGAGTGAGGAGATCATGTCGGGGTTGCGCTTGTTGAGCAGCTTGTTGGCCTCATCGGGGTTCAAGGATGGGCCGCGATTGCCCCTCCGTCGTCGAACCACAGGAGGACGGGTGTGTCAGGATGGGCCTTGGTAGCGCTAACAAATCACGGGAGGACCATGTGGGCATGGGCGACGTGGGTGAGGTGGTGGGCTTGACCGACCGCAGAGATCGATAAGGAGGGCCGAGATCTTGTCCTAGCACGCCGAAGGCGACGATGTACTCGGACCAATCCACGCCAATGGATTTTAACATGACTGAGAAACGGCACGTCGATGTCAAAGTTTGGTCCTCCTGACCCTCCCTCCCAGGTCATCGCGGGCCTTCACGGGAAGAACGCTCATAAAGAGGGGCGGAGGTCCGTTCCGTTTGACCCCCTCCTCTATGGTCGTGAGCCCCGGGGGGTGATGCGTAGGTGGCGTTGCGTCTGCGCCGAAGAATTGGTCGAAACGGACATGAAACATAGTACATCTTGACGCGTAACTTTTTCGAAGCCTGTTATAGGAGATAAGACCCTTGTAAACTTCCGACAGCCGTAACTTTTCATACACAAGTCGGATCAATGCGTATAAGGTGTCGTTGCGTAGGCGCCGAAAAACCGGTCAAAGTGGACGTGAAACATCATACACTTTGACGAGTAACTTTTCCGGTAATCACCTTCATAAAGAGATGACTCTAAAGAACGCATTGGCCAAGTGTCCTACGCGCGTCTTGAAGAGGCATCGATACGTGGTAACTCATCCGTCTCTGTTCGACACCCAACTGCACCTAGTTACTGTATTCACTAGGGACTGCAGTCGGGCCCTAGTGATGACGCGACGGTTACCACGAGTCCACCCCCAGATAAGAAGGAGGAATTTTGCTTGTGAAGTTTGTACGGCCAACTCAATAGGTTAGGTTGAGATGCTATTCAACCAACCCAATGGAAGATAACTCTTCGTCTTTGGCTGATCCTTGTGTGCGAATGCCACTTGAATTAGATTGACTAATAAGTTTGGATGGCGCCGAGCACCCCCCCTCTCGGTTTTCTATCGAAGCCGAGGGGTGGGCTGCTGATGGTGTGCCGTCGCGCCCTCCCCACTTGGTTTTCCGTGCGAAACCGAGGGGGGTCGCTTGTTGATGCCGACACACACCCCCTCTCGGTTTTCTGACGAAACCGAGGGGTGTGTTACTGATGGTGTGCCGTCGTCCCTTCCCCACTCGGTTTTTGTGCAAAACCGAGGGGGGGCTGCTTGTTGATGCCGACACACACCCCCTCTCGGTTTTCTGACGAAACCGAGGGGTGGTTGCTTGTTGATGCCGACACCCCATTATTGGGGCTGCTAGAAGAGGCCAAAAAGTGTCGGTATTGAAAGTAGTGTATTTTTCGAATTTCAGCCCCCTTTGAAACCGACACTTTTTCGATAAAACGCTGGTGCGTGGGGATGTCGGCGAGGGACAATGCTATATTCGAGAGGGTTTCTTAGAGATAATCTAGGATGACGCCGCATGATGGCCAGCCAGTCTTCACCCAAAGTACTACCACACCTGGTTACTGTATTCGTCAGGTACTACGGTCAGGTGAGGGTGTTGACTTAGCCAGGATCAAGGAAGCACCATTTTATCCCGTGTTACCCACCGTCGACTGCACCAGTGTGGATACACGCACTGACAGAGTTAGACCAACCACTGACAGAGTCACCTCGGACTTTGTCTTCGAATGCCAAGGGCTGGGCCTTGGGCTTGTAGAGTGCCGAGGCGTTGGTCGCCTCGAACTTTGTCTTCAAGTGCCAAGGACTGGGCCTTGGGCTCGTAGAGTGCCGAGGCATTGGTCGCCTCGGACTTTGTCTTCAAGTGCCAAGGACTGGGCCTTGGGCTTGTAGCGTGCCGAGGCATTGGTCGCCTCGGACTTTTATCTTCGAGTGCCAAGGGCTAGGCCTTGGGCTTGTAGAGTGTCGAGGCATTGGTCGCCTCGGACTTTATCTTCGAGTGCCAAGGGCTAGGCCTTGGGCTTGTAGAGTGCCGAGGCATTGGTTACCTCGGACTTTATCTTCGAATGCCAAGGGCTGGGCCTTGGGCTTGTAGAGTGCCGAGGCATTGGTCGCCTCAAGCTTTGTCTTCAAGTGCCAAGGGCTGGGCCTTGGGCTTGTAGAGTGCCGAGGCGTTGGTCGCCTCGAACTTTATCTTCGAGTGCTAAGGGCTAGGCCTTGGGCTTGTAGAGTGCCGAGGCATTGGTTACCTCGGACTTTATCTTCGAATGCTAAGGGCTGGGCCTTGGGCTTGTAGAGTGCCGAGGCATTGGTCGCCTCAAGCTTTGTCTTCAAGTGCCAAGGGCTGGGCCTTGGGCTTGTAGAGTGCCGAGGCGTTGGTCGCCTCGAACTTTGCCTTTAAGTGCCAAGGGCTGGGCCTTGGGCTGGTAGAGTGCCGAGGCATTGGTCGCCTCGAATTTTATCTTCGAGTGCCAAGGGCTAGGCCTTGGGCTTGTAGAGTGCCGAGGCATTGGTTACCTCGGAATTTATCTTCGAATGCCAAGGGCTGGGCCTTGGGCTTGTAGAGTGCCGAGGCGTTGGTCGCCTCGGACTTTGTCTTCGAGTGCCAAGGGCTGGGCCTTGGGCTTGTAGAGTGCTGAGGCATTGGTTACCTCGGGCTTTGTCTTCGAGTGCCAAGGACGTCTCCTTGAACTTGGTGCATGTCAAAGCGGCGACGTCTGCCTTGGACTTATTCTCATCGCCTTGGATAAGTATAGTTGATAGTTTAGCTTGACCTGGATTGTCAGGAGCATTTTTATCTGACTTTCGCCTTGAAAGGGCGTAGCCGAATTGCCTTCGAGCTTCTGACTTGAATGGGCGGAATCGAAGGTCTTTGGTTGACCTGGGTTACCAGGAGCCTTTTTATCGGACTTTAGCCTCGAGAGGGCGTGGCCGAATTGCCTTCGAGCTTCCGACTTGAATGGGCGGAATCGAAGGTCTTTGATTGACCTGGGTTGCCAGGAGCCTTTTTATCGGTCTTTAGCCTCGAGAGGGCGTAGCCGACTTACCTTCGAGCTTCCGACTTGAATGGGCGGAATCGAAGGTCTTTGGTTGACCTAGTTTGCCAGGAGCCTTTTTATCGGACTTTAGCCTCGAGAGGGCGTAGCCGAATTGCCTTCGAGCTTCCGACTTGAATGGGCAGAATCGAAGGTCTTTGGTTGACCTGGGTTGCCAGGAGCCTTTTTGTCGGACTTTCGCCTTGAAAGGGCGTAGCTGAATTGCCTTCGAGCTTCCGACTTGAATGGGCGAAATCGAAGGTCTTTGGTTGGTCTTCATCAGCAGTTGGAGAGTTGTAGGCCACAACCCCCGCTCTTTCAGCTACCTTCTTTAGGGAATCCCTCTCTTGCTCGAGGGCTGCGTTCCTCTTGAGAAGGTTCAACAACTGGAAATCAGCAGCCGAAATTTGGTATGTAGTTAGATCGTTGTCCCCTTGGGTGGCGTGCTCTTTGCCAGATCGTTGCATCGGGAATGGTGGGTCCTGCCGATTGCTGCGGCTTCCCGGATGACTTCCTTGTGGCCCCAGTCGCTTATGAACATTTCTTCGGTTGGTTGCAACCGAGACTTCTTGTTCTTCTTCGATTAGCACGTTGATTGTCCGGTCAGCACCCGCCTTTGGTGGGTTAGTGCTGGCCTTCACCATCGAGCGTGTTGATGTCGGCGTGATAATGGCGTTGATGTTGATTTGGATAAGGACTTGTGGCTCGTCACCGCAAGTTGAATAAGAGTCGGTAGAGGTGTGGGTAAGACCTCTAACGATATCCCACAGACGGAGCCAAAGATTATGGGGGAAAATTTCCGAGCCGCCTTGATCGGGAACCCCCACCCCACAGCCTTGATTGAGTTGGATTGTTTGTAGAATTAGAGAGATGGGAGAGTAGATAAAGAGAGTAGGGAGTGATGACACAATGATGTTGTTGTCGAAGTTCGGTCTTACGACCTACGTCTCCGGGCGAGAGGTGCCACCTGGATTCCACTATAATAAATATAAAGGTGGGAAGCGTTCTCTCGCAGGCCGAGAGAAGCTTTTTATAGTGGGGGTTGCACGGAGCAATAAGAAAAGAAACTGGAAGGAGAGAAGTAAGCTCTGGCTTTGAATCCTCTCTTCCTCTGATCGAATGACCAACCCCCTTCCTGGATGCCTTGGGGGTTCTTTTATAGCGTAGGCACGTGCCCGATATGGCAGTGATGACGTGGCGTTGATGACGTGGCACTGGTTATGGGCTTCCTTACTGTGCCCTTATTGGGCCATTGTTTGGGCCCAATAAGGGGGAGGGCTTGATCTGCGAGCCTCGTAGAGTGGGCCCATGTGAGCCCAGGCGGGCTTACCCACTTGGGCCGTTGCGCGGGCCCATGCTGCTCTGATCTGGTCCGGTACAATTTTTGCACCCACAATATATACGCAACATCTAAATCAGCCCTTAGACTCTTAGACTCGAGACATGAGACCTAGACATCAACACGACAGTTAGACTCTTGGTTTTCCCACATATTTGCACGCCTAGCTTGAGGAACAAGGAGAAGAGGAGGGTCCTTCTTCAACGTCAACCCGAACTTCTCAACCATGACTAACTCATCAAGATGCATTCCATCCGGTAGCCGCCACTCGAAGGTATAAACAAGGGAAGCCAACACGAGGGGAACAACTCAAGCCGCCAAGGATATTCCGGGGCAAATTCTCCTCCCTCCGCCGAATGGTATGAACCTAAAATTGTTTTCATTGTAATCGATATCGGATCGGATGAATCGTTCGGGCAAGAAGGTGGTTGGATCGTCCCATGTTTCGGGGTCTCTCCCGATCGCCCACAGGTTCACCATCACTTGACATCCATTCGGTAGGTCGTAATTCATCAATCGGCACTTCTCGAGCGCGCGGCGGAGAAGCAAAGGAGCCGGAGGGTGCAATCTCAAGGTCTCCTTGACACAAGCTTGGAGGTAATGAAGGTGGGGGAGATGAAACTCATCGACGGGGCCTTCTCCAATCTCCTTCTCTAGTTCGCGACGAAGTTTTACCATGATCCGCGGGTTCTTCATTAGCTCTGCCATCGCCCACTCCACTGTCGTGCTCGTCGTGTCAGTGCCGCCAGCGAAAATATCCTGCATTGTTCGAAAATTAAGTAATAGCCATAGTGTGGATCATTAGAAGTGGAGAGCGATAGAGATGAAATCATACCAGGAGCAAGGCATTGATCTGTTCATCACTGAGTCCTGCGTCGATCAGAACATCGAGAAAGTCATGATCGGCGCTCGAATCAGCAGCGCCGCGGCCTCGCCGTTCTCTGATGTAACCTTTCCAACTCTTGCACATTCTGTTCTTCATCTCCTCAGCTGCCCTCCTCCTCCCAAAGGCGTCGAATCTTGAGAGTATGGGGAAGTAGTCTTCGATTCCGACGGCGCCCATCAGCGACATAACCTTATAGAACAGTGCCTTGGTATCGCCGGCTTCGGGGCTCCCTAAATGAAGCGAGCTCCTTGAGAGAACACGAGCTCCCAAAAAAGATTGAGCACAGCTCCGAACACCACCTCCCCGATCTCCACCACCTCTCCCTCCCTCTCCTTTATAAACGCCACCATCTCCGAAACCTTGTGCCCCCTCGTGCCGGTTCGAGCCTCGGTCGCCTTCGGCCCGAGCAGCTCAGCCCGGAGGATCCCACGACACCGCCGCCAGTAGTCACCGCAGTCGGCCGACCACACCACCGAGTGCTCGACGTAGCCCCTCATGCGCGCGGGATGCACAACGTGGCGGCCGGAGAGGGCGCGGTCGTTTGCCCGGAGGACCTGCTCGGCCGCGGCCGGGGTGGAGGCCACGACGACGGGCTCGGACCCCAGCCAGAGGGAGAGGAGCGGGCCATAGTCGCGGGCCATCCGGGCCAGCGCTGCGTGTGGCCATGGACCGAGTTGGAGGAGGTTGCCGACGGCCGGCCAGGGGTGGGGCCCTGGCGGGAAACTCTTCCGAAGCGCCGGGGATTTGAGGAGGAGGAATAGGAGCGAGATGAGAGGAAGGAAGGGGACAAGGAGGAGGATGGAGATCTCCATGAAGAGCTCGCAAAGCTATTGTTCCTTAGACACACCCTTCTTGAATCTTTTGGATATCATCAATCAGTTCTCTTGCCACATAAGGGTAAGGAGGTAATTTAAAGAGGCCTCCTTAGATTATTCAAATTAGCTCCTTATCCTTATGTTGCATATGTGGCGCAATTCCATTGGTAGGTCGTAGATACCGGTCATCAAAGCGGTCGTCAATTCTTTTGACAGTCAAGTGCAGCTGCGTGCCAGGCGCACAGTCACATCAGTCTGATGTGACTGTGATGCACACCGGACCCACCGACCGAGGTGACCGACAGGTGGATATTTAAACTTCCATTTATTCTCTGCTTTGTTACTGGTCCATGAAGGAGAAAAACTTTGGTGTAACCGTGATACATGTTAGCTCTTGTAACAAGTCAATCACAAACACCCCTTTGCAGTTGGGGTGATAGAGTGCGATGCACCTATCGTGGTGGCTACCATCGTGTGGCTATGATGCAATGCAAAAGGGTGTTTGGGTGTTTGTGATTGACTTGTAACATAAGTTAATTGTGGTTGATCCATAATTTATTGTTCTCTTTATTTTATATTAAAGAACTCTATTTTATATTTAAAAAAGTTTATTTATACACATGATTTGTGACACATGTAAAATGGGATAAAGGGGAATAGGTCAAAGGTAATTTTGGCATTAACGATGATAATCAGTGTTTTGGAAGAGGCCTCTAAATTATCTCAAAACCTCTAAACATGCCGGCCAAGAAGTTTTAGCTTCAAATGGAGGTGGAAATGAAGTACGGTAGAAGGAGTTTCCGCCTCCATTTTGCCAAAATGGAGGCCGGTCGGAGATGCTCTAATATGACAATTCTACATACAACCCACGTTTACCCTAGGCAGCTCCAGTTTAAAGGCAACACACATTTCCTCTACATACTCTCGTCTTTAAGAACATTGCTTGTTTTCCTTCGTTGTGTCCGTGCAGGTTGCCCTCTTTCGTCCATTATAAAGAAATACATTTCTGATTTAAAGCCCTTACCTTTGTTGCCCCGAACCACGATATTATCGAGGTTCGACCATCAACACCTGTTATTCCCGTCCGATTGAACGATTCCGGATTGTTGAGATCTACAGGCCACCAAGAGAACCCTAGGCGGCTCCCATCATAAGGACCGGGTGATCAAACGGGAGGGTACATGCAGGGACGGAACCAGGATTTTATATTGGGAGGGGCCAAAACATAATAACTTCATCTTAGGGGGGCCAAAGCATGAATACATAAATTTTATATACTAAAATGCAAATCATTTACTATATAATTTTAAAAAAATATATAATTGAGGGGGGGCCATGGCCCCCCTTGGTCCATACATAGTTCCGTCCCTGGGTACATGCGTCATTGGCTGGACCCCGAACCATAGTGATTCTGTGGTTCGGGGCGACTATTTTAGGTCATTCGTTTCCGATTTGATCGAATCGACCTAATTTTCCCAAGAGTTTCTTTCGTGCATTCAATGATCACTGTGGTTTGGGCAACTATTTTAAGTCATTCGTTTCAGATTTGATCCGATCGATCAACCTAATTTTCCCAAAAGTCTCTCTCATGCATTCAATGCCCAGTAGTGTTTTTGACAAACCTTTTCCCATAGCCACCATATCTCATCCCATAAAAGCTCACAGACTTTATTCTTCCTCTATCCTACTATAGCCTTCGAAACTCCAGCCGCCGATCAAATCATAGCATCCCCTCTTCTTTCCTTTACACAAATCTTTGAGCACTGTCCTGAGGACATGAAGGCTTCTGCCGACTAACTCACTTACTCATTATGATACCACCCTATATAGTACGACTCCATTAATAGTCCTTTTAGTTTTTTATTAAATTCTTGGGAAAGGGGACATGGGTTACATCACGTACCGGATCCATGCCATGTGGAATTTAAATAACACGTTGCGGGTTGCACGAACGATTTACTCGAAGTACAACAAGAGGAGATTGAAGACAGAGATGTAATTATTACACCACGGACAATTTACTCGTGGACATTTTACTTGATCATACTTTTTATTTTTGTATCGTTTGGTTGTTTTACGATTTGGCGGTATCGAGCAATTTACTCTAAGTATCTGATTTGTTCTGTTGTTTGCTTCTATGACTTGGTTATATCTTCTAGCTTTCAATTGTACCTTATTATTGTACCATCATACCTTAATATTGTTTTATCATACATTCCTAGTTATTGTCTATATGTTCCTACTGAACCCAAACGAGAGAGAGAGAGAGAGAGACAGAGAGAGAGAGAGAGAGAGAGAGAGAGAGAGAGAGAGAGAGAGAATGATCTCGAATGATCTCTGGAAGTTATTCATTCAACCTGGAACACAAGTTCTATCCCCCTTTGTATCCAGGAGGCTATTCCTTTCAAAAATAAAAAAAAATTGCATGCTTCTAAAAAAGGCTTTATTTATATAATTTATTCGTTAAAATCAGAAGGCTGTTAGTCACATTTAAGACTTGCAACCACCTGGCCCTCCGAAATCGAAAAGAAGTCCTGATTCCCCTTCAGTGAAAATTTATCGATTTTGTAGCATTCAGCCTCTCCTATGCGATCAGGCCCCTGGCCTCCTTGGATGCTGCCGGAGGCACCGGGGAGGTGGGATCTTTGTCGATCTAACTTTTCCGGGGGTGGATCTGTATCCCCTTCCTTTCCCTTGTAGATAAGGAAATCTCCTCCAACCGGTGTTTTGTGATCGGAGCTTCAAAACTGAGCGATGTTTCCCCAGTACTCGCGCGGCGTCGAGGTCATCTTCTCTCGCCGGATGCAGAGGTTGGTCGGATCTGGCCCCTGCACGAGGATCTCCGTTGGTGGTTTTTCAGAGCGCCACCTCTGGACGGTGAGCGGCTACCGGCGGTGCGGTGGTGACGGAGTCTCGAAGGCGGGGTTGTGTGTGCAGGTTTTGCCGTGTGGGATGTTTCCACCGGGGTGCGGTAATGATTTCGCCGTATGTGGCGTGTTTCTGCCGGAGTGCAGAGGGGTATGGGTTTGGTTCCCTCAGTCGATGTGAGGGTTTTGTTTCTTGATCTTTCACCGGATTGTGGCGTCTTCTTCACCACCGGTGTGTCGGTGTTTATGCTTGCACCAGGCTGTGGCACCTCCATGGAGGTTTTGTTGTGACCCCCCTTCTCTGAATACCAAAAAAAAAAAAAAAACTTTCACCATTTTGGAGTAATATATTTATTATCTTCATCCACCATCTCAATGTGTCTCATGTACGCAGCTCTCCGGAAGCCCTCAGAGGGGAAGTGGCTGAAACGACGAGAGAGCGACACACGGATGCTCGTCGATAGATCTTCAGATCACGGGATCACCTCCGTAATCATTCAAGCCACAATCTTGAGTTTACAACCTGAGAACAAGCACAAGAGACACCAAAAAAATTAACATGGTTCACCACCAGGAATAAGGGCTACGTCCACGGCCACCGCACAAATCCACTAAAAACAGAGAGAGAGATACATCACCATCCCAAGGGTCAACCTACAACCCATTACCCCCATACATACCAAACTTCAACACAAAGCCTTTAATCAACCACGGATCCACAAAGGGTCGATCAACATTAACAAACAACCCCTCTTGGCCCACCAAGCTTCAGCCCCAAGTTTACCAAATAAAGAGCACGTCCCAACCCCAGATGCGACACACAAAGTTTGCCCAATGAAGAGCACGTCCCAACCCAAGATGGGAGACACAAGACCACACATGGACATACCTAGCCATATTTTTTTTTTCCCCTTATCTTTCCCAGCTGCCCAAAAGATTTGTTGCTGAAATCTTGGGTGCCAACCAAGGTCTACCTTCCATATTTGCATGCATGGCTGTCCCCCCCCCCCCCAATAATATAACTGGTTTTTTCTTATCTGACCGACAAATCAAGGCCAACTTTTTATCCTTTACAACTAACAGGATCTCCTCATAACTCCCTCCCGAAATCACAAAGATATCAAGGAAAAACTCCAACCAGCATGGTGCTAATAGGCCGGATGAGTTAATGTGGACCCGGATCCGGAGTTGAGTCAAACCCGATCGATAAGAGGATGGGACGGGACAGAAAGAGGGATAGCTCCATCAACCTCAACAGTGGCCACTACCCATTGGAGGGCTTGCTTCACCTCGAGGGGAGGTAACCGGCACACCCCATTGGATGCGAGTGGCTTCATTAGTCAATTGCTTGAAGAGTGAATTTGGACAGTACCCAACCGATTTGTTATCTTCCCCATACGTCAGCCACCAATTTCCAGTCTTCGGATCCTACCACAAAGCAAACACAAGGAATCAAAGTCTACGAGTTTTGAAACCAAAAGGATCCACACAAATGTAGTTAAAAAATAATTATTCCCTTCCATGACAAAAAATAATCCACAGGGTACATAGGGCCCTAAGGTTGGTCTAAACCCCTGCCAATTTATTAAAAGGAAAAAGGAATTACAAAAAAGCAATGGTTTAAAAAACGCACATCAAGGTGCGCCCGGGGCTAGGGATGGCAACAGTGCAATTTTGGACAAAATCGAAACCGCACCGCAACACCAAACCGGCACACAGAAATCGCATCGCACCGCGATGGTGTACCATTATGTAAAACCAAAACCGCACCATGCGATGCACCATTGTTTATCATTATAATGGTTGTGGGCGCGGAAAAAGATACGGGTCGTCTTTATTGCGGATCACACGAGATTACAGAGTAACGCCGGGACCCGGGGGGCTCGGGTGTGGCGAGTCCGGGTGCGGCGAATATTTGATCAGGAGATTGTGGGAGAGATCCTCTGGAGGGTCCCTTTGATCCGCGTCTCCACGTGGTATTCGTGCGAGAGCTCTGAAGGGGTTGCCCAGGACAGAGGTCTTTACAGGGTAAGGGTTTCTTGAGAGGCTAAGGAATATCGGCCGTTGATTTTGTCCCGTCCGTGCTTCGCGCTTTCTCGGCTAGGGAGGTTTTGGGCTTCGTTCCTCGGTCTTCGTGTCTTCCTCGATCCTTGCTAGACCTCGGTGTCCTTGATCGTCGGTTCGCGGCGTCGATCGTGCTTTTGGCGTTGGCTTTGGCTTTGGCTTTCGGCTTTGGCGTGGCTCTGGCTTTTGCTTTGCTTTGGCGCTTGCGCTTGAACGTAGACGGGTAGAGACTTGCGATGCTTTAGTTCTTCTGGACTTCGCGTCGTATCGACTAGAACGTGCGGTGCTTTGCTCGTGACCGGCGTAGTTGCTTGGTTTTGGCACGTGCGTTGCTTTGGCGCGGGCTTTACCGGTGCGTCTGCTTTGGCTTCTTGCGTTGGCTTTGGCTTTAGCTTTGACTCGATCTTCTTCTCGAATGGCGATGGCTACTTTTTCAGGGCTTCCTTATTCTTCCGGCTTCCTCGACGGTTCTGGCGTCGGTTGGCTTCTTCTCCGGGCATATTTGGCTTGATCGGAGTTGAAGGTTTCTTGTGGAGATGGTGGGTATAGCACCGATCTCCGTGCGACGGTTGTAGCGTCGGCTTTTGTTGATGAAGACGGCAGGGGTAGCACCGATCTCCGCACGACGGTTGTAGCGTCGGCTTTTGTTGATGAAGACGGCGGGGGTAGCACCGACTTAAAGCCTTCTTCTCCAAGCTTTCTTCTTCGTGCGAGGAGTCGACGCCTTTGTTGAAGACGACGGGTGTTGTCGGCTTCGATCTTCTTTTCCGGCCTTTGCTTGTGGCGTCTTCGGAGTTGGTGAAGATCGTTGGAGAAGTCAGGGTGATGACGACTCCGGGTCTTCTTCTCCAAGCTTTCTTCTTCATGCAAGGAGTCGAAGCTTTGATCTTCGAGTGCAAGGTCTTCACGTTGATGAGGACTTGAAGGACCAAGGATTTCCGTAGGACGTGCTTGCCGTGCCTCGTGAAGTCTTCGGTCTTCAAGCGTTGGAGCTTCTCTTGCAGAGCCCTTTCATCTTCAGCTTTTTGGACCTGGCGACGGTTGTGACGTTGGCTTCTTCTCCGGGCGTGTTTGGCTTGATTGGAGTTGAAGGCTTCTTTTGGAGATGGCGGGTGTAGCACTGATCTCTATGCGACGGTTATAGCGTCGGCTTTTATTGATGAAGACGGCGGGGGTAGCACCGATCTCCGCACGATGGTTGTAGCGTCGGCTTTGTTGGTAAAGACGGCGGGGGTAGCACCGATCTCCGCACGACGGTTGTAGCGTCGGCTTTGTTGGTGAAGACGGCGGGGGTAGCCGTGTTGGAGTAGTGGAGACTCCACGATAGGCGAAAGGCTTGTTGGAGCAAATGTATCGTTGTTCGTTCCAGCCATAGCGAACTTGGAGCAACTCCTTCAAACGTACGGATGAAAGGAGAGGATGTCCCACCGGGCGTGCCAGAAATCTATGGGCGCGGAAAAAGTTACGGGTCGTCTTTATTGCGGATCACACGAGATTACAGAGTGGCCGGGACCCGGGGGGCTCGGGTGTGGCGAGTCCGGGTGCGGCGAATATTTGATCAGGAGATTGTGGGAGAGATCCTCTGGAGGGTCCCTTTGATCCGCATCTCCACGTGGTATTCGTGCGAGAGCTCTGAAGGGGTTGCCCAGGACAGAGGTCTTTACAGGGTGAGGGTTTCTTGAGAGGCTAAGGAATATCGGTCGTTGATTTTATCCCGTCCGTGCTTCGCGCTTTCTCGGCTAGGGAGGTTTTGGGCTTCGTTCCTCGGTCTTCGTGTCTTCCTCGATCCTTGCTAGACCTCGGCGTCCTTGATCGTCGGTTCGCGACGTCGATCGTGCTTTTGGCGTCGGCTTTGGCTTTGGCTTTGGCTTTCGGCTTTGGCGTTGCTTTGGCGTGGTTCTGGCTTTTGCTTTGCTTTGGCGCTTGCGCTTGAACGTAGACAGGTAGAGACTTACGATGCTTTAGTTCTTCCGGACTTCGCGTCGTATCGTCTAGAACGTGCGGTGCTTTGCTCGTGACCGGCGTAGTTGCTTGGCTTTGGCACGTGCGTTGCTTTGGCGCGGGCTTTACCGGTGCGTCTACTTTGGCTTCTTGCGTTGGCTTTGGCTTTAGCTTTGACTCGATCTTCTTCTCGAACGGCGATGGCTACTTTTTCAGGGCTTCCTTATTCTTTCGGCTTCCTCGACGGTTGTGGCATCGGCTGGCTTCTTCTCCGGGCGTATTTGGCTTGATCGGAGTTGAAGGTTTCTTGTGGAGATGGTGGGTGTAGCACCGATCTCCGTGCGATGGTTGTAGCGCCGGCTTTTGTTGATGAAGATGACGGGAGTAGCACCGATCTTCGCACGACGGTTGTAGCATCGGTTTTTATTGATGAAGACGGCGGGGGTAGCACCGGCTTCAGGCCTTCTTCTCCAAGCTTTCTTTTTCGTGCAAGGAGTCGACGCCTTTATTGAAGACAACGGGTGTTGTCGGCTTCGATCTTCTTTTCCGGCCTTTGCTTGTGGCGTCTTCGGAGTTGGTGAAGATAGTTGGAGAAGTCAGGGTGATGACGACTCCGGGTCTTCTTCTCCAAGCTTTCTTCTTCGTGCAAAGAGTCGAAGCTTTGATCTTGGAGTGCAAGGTCTTCACGTTGATGAGGACTTGAAGGGCCAAGGATTCCCGTAGAACGTGCTTGCCGTGCCTCGTGAAGCCTTCGATCTTCAAGCGTTGGAGCTTCTCTTTCAGAGCCCTTTCGTCTTCAACTTTTCGGACCTGGCGACGGTTGTGACGTTAGCTTCTTCTCCGGGCGTGTTTGGCTTGATTGGAGTTGAAGGCTTCTTTTGGAGATGGCGGGTGTAGCACCGATCTCTATGCGACGGTTGTAGCATCGGCTTTTGTTGATGAAGACGGCGGGGGTAGCACCGATCTCCACACAACGGTTGTAGCATCGGCTTTGTTGGTGAAGACGGCGGGGGTAGCACCGATCTCCGCACGACGGTTGTAGCGTCGGCTTTGTTGGTGAAGACGGTAGGGGTAGCACCGATCTCCGCACGACGGTTGTAGCGTCGGCTTTGTTGGTAAAGATGGCGGGGGTAGCACCGATCTCCGCACGACGGTTGTAGCATCGGCTTTGTTGGTGAAGACGGCGGGGGTAGCACCGATCTCCGCACGACGGTTGTAGCGCCGGCTTTTGTTGACGAAGACGGCAGGGGTAGCACCGGCTTCAGGCCTTCTTCTCCAAGCTTTCTTCTTCGTGCGAGGAGTCGACGCCTTTGTTGAAGACGACGGGTGTTGTCGGCTTCGATCTTCTTCTCCGGCCTTTGCTTATGGCTTCTTCGGAGTTGATGAAGATCATTGGAGAAGTCGGGATGACGACGACTCCGGGTCTTCTTCTCCAAGATTTCTTCTTCGTACGAGGAGTCGAAGCTTGGATCTTCGAGTGCAAGGTCTTCACGTTGATGAGGACTTGAAGGGCCAAGGATTTCCGTAGGACGTGCTTGCCGTGCCTCGTGAAGCCTTGGGTCTTCAAGCTTTGGAGCTTCTCTTGCAGAGCCCTTTCGTCATCAGCTTTTCCGACCTGGCGACGGTTGTGACGTTGGCTTCTTCTCCGGGCGTGTTTGGCTTGATTGGAGTTGAAGGCTTCTTTTGGAGATGGCGGGTGTAGCACCGATCTCTATGAGACGGTTGTAGCATCGGCTTTTGTTGATGAAGACGGCGGGGGTAGCACCGATCTCCGCACGACGGTTGTAGCGTCGGCTTTGTTGGTGAAGACGGCGGGGGTAGCACCGATCTCCGCACGACGGTTGTAGCGTCGGCTTTGTTGGTGAAGACGGCGGGGGTAGCACCGATCTCCGCACGACGGTTGTAGCGTCGGCTTTGTTGGTGAAGACGGCGGGGGTAGCACCGATCTCCGCACGACGGTTGTTGCGTCGGCTTTTTTTGATGAAGATGGCGGGGGTAGCACCGATCTTCGCACGACGGTTGTAGCGTCGGCTTTGTTGGTGAAGACGGCGGGGGTAGCACCGATCTCCGCACGACGGTTGTAGTGTCGGCTTTGATCTTCTTCTCCGGCCTTTTCTTGTGGCGTCTTCGGAGTTGGTGAATATCGTTGGAGAAGTCAGGGTGATGACGACTCCGGGTCTTCTTCTCCAAGCTTTCTTCTTCGTGCAAGGAGTCGAAGCTTTGATCTTCGAGTGCAAGGTCTTCACGTTGATGAGGACTTGAAGGGCCAAGGATTCCCGTAGGACGTGCTTGCCGTGCCTCGTGAAGCCTTCGGTCTTCAAGCGTTGGAGCTTCTCTTGCAGAGCCCTTTCGTCTTCAGCTTTTCAGACCTCTTGTGTCTCCCCCCCCCCTTTCTATTTATAGGCAAAGGGGGGCGGTTGGGGGAGATATGGCTGAAATCTTTTTGTTTCATCCGATATCTCCCCCTATAACCATCAAGATATTGTTCCTTTATCCGAGGAAACAAACTCGATCCTCTCCTTTTTAGTTGGGGTGGTTACGGGCTAGATGTGACTCGATCTTCGAGGATTGAGTTGTTATTTTTTTGCACTTTTGGATCGGATGGCGACACACCGTCATCTTGTCCGTTGGATCGATGGATCGTCGCGGATCTACGGCTGCGTAGACGCCCACGCCACCCCCCCCGCATCGAGGCGGTTTTGATTTTTTTTTTCTTTTTTTTTCTTTTCTTTTTCTTTTTTTCTTTCTTTTCTTTTCTTTTATGGCCGGCCCCACCTCCCCATGGGGAGGGGGGCACGGTTTTCAAGAAGAGGGGCCAGTGGGCCCCCCCTCTTTGTGTTCGAGTTGCGGGTCCAGTGGGACCCGTTTGCTCTGAGTTGGGCCACAGCGCGCAAATTGAGTTTGCACGCGGGCCGGGTTCGCATGCGGGCCGTTTGTGTGCGGGCCCAATTTCGTATGCGGGCCGTTGCGTATGGGCCGAGTTGCGCATGTGGGCCGTTGTGTGTGGGCCGAGTTGCATGCGGGCCGTTGTGTGTGGGCGAAGTTTACGCATGTGGGCCGTTGTGTGCGGGCCCAAGTTTCGTGTGCGGGTCGGGTTCGACTCGAAGGCCGTTGGGTGCGGGCCTATTTTACGTGTGCGAATTGGGTTCGACCCGTGGGCTAATTTCGATGCCCACAAAGGTCTTAACGGAGCGGTTTTGATCAAAACCGAAACTGCACTACTACATCGAAACCGAAAAACCGCACCGCAACGGCGTTATATTTTGGCAAACCAAAACTGCACCACACGGTGCGGTTTACTACGGTTTTCGGTTTTAAACCACACAGCTACCCACCCTATTCGGGGCTCGCCCCTAGACGGGGGTGTCCTAAAAAGCCTGATGCAGCTCAATCTGGGGATTTTTTTCTATGGGACTTATGTCCGAACCACTGGGGCATACGCCGCGAACGTCAGGAGTACGCCTTTTATGCCCCAATGGTTTAAGCTTACTCCACACTAGAGTTTGTCTGCATAGTTGAAAAAAAATTGATTTGATTGCACCGTGTGTTCTCTTATATACGTCTTACTCTCTTGGATGATGATTATGATATTTTTGGAAACTAAAGTTGTTTTAAATTGATCCTATGTCATGTATGGAATGGTAAAATCTATGGAATATAGACATATATAGTTTGAATTTTAGTTAGAAACTTAGAATCAGTTCTTAAATGATTTTGAAAGACAATGACAAGTTTATTTTTATTATCGTTTTTATATATTTGTGATTTATCAATCATGTTTGTAGAATTAAATGCCTAATTTGCTCATAATGTTTTTTAATTCTATCTTTGCTATGTTTATATATTATTTTTTATTTATATATATTTTTAAAATTAAAAAATTAAAAATTCGTGGGACTTATGCCCCTCCCCACGACAGACAAAACACCCCCCACCCCTGAAAACACAGAAAAAAGGAAATAAAAAGAAATAAAAAAGAGTGCAAATAAGGTTCTCAAGAGCTGAGAGGCTGCTTCCATGAACAGCTATACCAAGCAAATCCCCAGCAGGCCTCCACTCCTACCTAATTATTTTCCTAAGCCAAATAGTCCAAAGGGAGAAACGAGTTTCGGGTTTACCTTCCAAATCCAATTCAAAGAAGGACAATGGATAAACATATGATTAGCTCAAATTTGGGTGTTTTCTCCTCTTCAAATTACAACGAGGATCTTGTCCATGATGACAACCCACATAAAGATCCTAATTTTAAGAAGAGTTTTGGCAATCCCAAGTGGTTAGGGGTGCAACTCGGGTCGGGTTGGTTAGGGTTTGAGCCAACCCGGAACCGAACCGAACTAGTTCGGTTCTACCATATTGAAACCCAAACCAACCCGACTTAGTATAGAATCGAACCAACCCAACCCACACTAAGGTCGGGTTGGTTCGGGTCGGCTCTCGGGTTGGGAGTTGGTCTAAAAAAATAATAGTTATCGGCTATTACTAGCAAACTAAAGGTCCATGTTGGACTTTAGGCTATAGCCACCCATTGAATTCTCTTGATATCTTGATAGTTGGTTCAACGTCAGCAAACATATAACATTTACTCGGGTGCTAGTGTGAGGGAGCCCAAAAGTCTAAACCCGTGACTGTGGGCATCGAAATTAGCCCACGGGTCGAACCCGATTTTTACACAAAAAATAGGCCCGCACCCAACGGCCTTCGGGTCGAACCCGATTTGTACACAAAAAATGGGCTTGCACTCGATGACCTTCGGGTCGAACCCGACTCGCTCATGCAACTTGGGCCCGCACACAACGGCCCACATGCGAAACTCGGCCCGCACACAACGGCCCGCATGCGAAACTCGGCCCGCATGCAAAACTCGGCCCGCACACAACGGCCCGTATGCGAAACTCGGCCCGCACACAACGGCCCGTATGCGAAACTCGGCCCGCACACAACGGCCCGCGTGCGAACTAGGCCCACGTGCGAACTCAATTCGCGCGCCATGGCCCGACCCAAAGCAAACGGGTCCCACCGGACCCGCAACTCGGACACAAAGAGGGGGGGGCCCACCGGCCCCCCTTCTAGAAAACCGTGCCCCCCTCTTCATGGAGAGGTGGGGCCGGCCCTTCTAGAAAACCGTGCCCCCCTCTTCATGGAGAGGTGGGGCCGGCCCTAAAAGAAAAAAAAAAAAGAAAAGAAAAAGAAAAAGAAAAAGAAAAGAAAAAGAAAAAGAAAAGAAAAAGAAAAGAAAGGAAAAAGAAATCAAAACCGCCTCGATGCGGGGGGAGGTGGTGTGGACGTCTACGTAGCCGTAGATCCGCGACGATCCCTCGATCCAACGGACAAGATGACGTTGCGTCGCCATCCGATCCAAAAGTGCAACAAGAATAACAACTCGATCTCTAAAGATCGAGTCACATCTAGCCCATAACCACTCCAACTAAAAAGGAGAAAATCGGGTTTGTTTCCCCAAATAAGGGAACAATATCTCGATGGTTATGAGGGGAGATATTGGAGGAAACAAAAAGATTTCAGCAATATCTCCCCCAACCGCCCCCCTTTGCCTATAAATAGAAGGGGTCGGGGAAGGCATCAAGGGTCCGAAAAGCTGAAGACGAAAGAGCGCTACGAAGAAGCTCCAACGCTTGAAGACCGAAGGCTTCACGAGGCACGGCAAGCATATCCTACAGGAGTCCTTGGCCCTTCAAGTCCTCATCAACGTGAAGACCTTGCACTCGGAGATCAAAGCTTCGACTCCTCGCACGAAGAAGAAAGCGTGGAGAAGAAGACCCGGAGCCGTCATCACCCGATTGCTCCAACGATCTTCATCAGCTCCGAAGACGCCATAAGCAAAGGCCGGAGAAGAAGATCGAAGCCGACAACACCCGTCGTCTTCAATCAAGGCATCGACTCCTCGCACGAAGAAGAAAGCCGGGAGAAGAAGGCCTGAAGCCGGTGCTACCCCTGCCGCCTTCGTCAACCAAAAGCCGACGCTATAACCGTCGTGCTAAAGCCGGTGCCACACCCGCCGTCTTCATCAACAAAAGCCGACGCTACAACCGTCGCACGAAGATCGGTGCTACACCCACCGTCTTCATCAACGAAAGTCGACGCTACAACCGTCGTACGAGCATCGGTGCTACCCCCGCCGAAAAGCCAAAACCGACGCCACAATCGTCGAGGAAGCCGGAAGAATAAATAAGCCTTGAAGAAGTAACGCCAGTCATTCGAGAAGAAGATCGAGTCAAAGCTAAAGTCAAAGCCGACGCAAGAAGCCAAAGCAAACGCACCGGTAAAGCCCGCGCTAAAGCAACGCACGTGCCAAAGCCAAGCAACTACGACGGTCACGAGCAAAGCACCGCATGTTCTAGCCGATACGACGCGAAGTCCGGAAGAACTAAAGCATCGCAAGTCTCTACCCGCCTACGTTCAAGCGCAAGCGCCAAAGCAAAGCAAACGCCAGAGCCACGCCAAAGCTACGCCAAAGCCGAAAGCTAAAGCCAAAGCCGACGCCAAAAACACGATCGACGCCGCGAACCGACGATCAAGGACGCCGAGGTCGAACAAGGATCGAGGAAGACACGAAGACCGAGGAACGAAGCCCAAAGCCTCCCTAGCCGAGAAAGCGCGAAGCACGGACGGGACAAAATCAAAAGTGGAAATTCCTTAGCCTCTCAAAAACCCTCACCCTGTAAAGACCTCTGTCCTGGGCAACCCCTTCAGAGCTCTCGCACGAATACCACGTGGAGACGCGGATCAAAGGGACCCTCCAGAGGATCTCTCCCACAATCTCCTGATCAAAAAAAATTTTGTAATCTCGTGTGATCCGCAATAAAGACGACCCGAATCTTTTTCCGCGACCACAGATTTCTGGCACGCCCGGTGGGACCTCCTCTCCTTTCATCCGTACGTTTGAAGGAGTTGCTTCAAGTTCGCCATGGCCGGAACGAACGACGATACGTTTGCTCCAACAAGCCTCTCACCTATCGCTGAGTCTCCACTACTCCAACACGGTGATCCAGAAAACACGGAGGATGCCATTCCCCCGGTAGTACGCGTCTACACTCGGCGTACTCAAACTCTTGCGGACTTCTTCACGCCAGAAACTGCTGCCGAAGATGCCCGCCAAGGCGCCAATGAGGCCTCGGTGCATGAAGAAACGAGCCTCAATCCTGGAACATCTGTCCAGAAATTTGGCGAGGACCAGCCCCAACCCCGAACCCGTTCGGGTTCTCCAGCGGACTTTGCACCTCCCTTGCCGGGGGCAAACATCCGTCATCAAGCAGAAACAAGTCAGCGTAACTACGTCTCCGACGATGATGGCGAGGGTGCGGGCATGCAACATCGGGACGTCCTGCGACATCATCCTCCGTCCGCTCTCCAGCTCCAAGTCATGCAAATGGGTGAACACATGGCTCAGCTCACCCAACTAATGGAAGAGAAGGATCGTCACATCAACACCTTGCTTCAGAAGCTGGGTGCCAGGGATGTCGCAACATTCGGTCAACCTCCTGCTTCTCCAGTAGCTGCTCCAGCCCCGTCTCCAACTCCTGCTCTTGCAGAAGTTGGCCCGACAACACTAGCAATTACTCCTGCACTTTCCTCGGCTCCCGTGCCGATCTCGATAGCCGCGCAACCTTCAATGGCAGCAACGATGAATGCCCAGCAAATACAAGCACTGGTGGCTGACATGATGCGTTCCCACGGCGGCAGCCTACCTCCGATTACGGCAGCATATTCGAAGCCTTACACTACAAGGATCCAGCAGCTGCACTTCCCTACCGGGTTCCAGCCACCAAAGTTCCAACACTTCGACGGAAAGGGGAACCCAAGGCAACACATTGCCCACTTCGTCGAAACTTGCAATAACGCCGGCACATACGGCGACGAGATGGTGAAGCAGTTCGTTCGCACACTCAAAGGTAATGCTTTTGACTGGTATGTTGATCTTCCTCCAGGATCCATTGACAGTTGGGATCAAATGGAAAGAGAATTCCTCAACCGCTTCTATAGTACTCGGCGCATCGTTAGTATGACCGAGCTTACTGCCGTCAAGCAAAGGAAGGACGAATCAGTAATCGACTACATCGATCGATGGAGGAATCTCGCCCTGAATTCACGAGACCGTTTGTCGGAAGACTCGGCTATCGAGATGTGCACCCAAGGCATGCACTGGGGCTTACTCTGCATCCTCAAGGGAATCAAGCCTCGGTCCTTCGAAGAACTTGCAACTCGAGCCCATGACATGGAGCTCAGCTTAGCAAATCGCGGGGACTCGAAGACCAAAGACTTCCTGAAGGTGGAAAAGAAAGACAAACCGCCGGCACCCAAATCAAAGCAAGTTAACGTCGCCGACATCGCCTCGGCCTCCAAGCCACTCAAAATCAGCGGTAAGTCGGATCAAGAAAAGGGAGCTGCCATACCACCGCCTCCACCCCAAAGACAGTCGAAGATGACTCTAGAAGAACTCGAGGCCAAAGAGTATCCATTTCCAGACTCGGAAGTCTCCTCCATGTTCGATCAACTGCTACAAGAAAAGATGATCGAGCTTCCTCCTTCAAAAAGGCCCGAACAGATGCATCGGGTCAACGATCCGCTCTTCTGCAAATACCACCGGCTGGTCAGCCATCCTATTGAGAAGTGTTTCGTCTTCAAAGAGAAGATCATGGCACTCGCAAAGCAAGGAAAAATCGAGATCGACTCCAGCGACGTTGCAACGACAAACATGACATCCATCACCTTCGGTTCGTTTCAACCGGTACTCGTTGCTACCCACCAGAGAAGGCCCAAGTTGCGCATCAATCGCCAAAGGCCAATTGCGAAGTTAGCTCCACAACGGAAGATCTCAAGATGACAGCAGTACGCTCCTAAGCTCGCTGAGAAAGAAACGTCACTGCCCTGGGGGCAACCGTCGCCTACATCGACGTCTCTCTCAAACAAAGCTATGTCCCAACGGAATCTCCAGACAAGGTACGAGCAAGGAGACCCGGAGGTCGGTCTGTTAGGCCAGCCTTCAGGTAAATTCGACTACTACGTCCTCTATTCCAAACCTTCGTCTGTCTCAATAGAAGAAATCAAACCCACCGGCTGGGAGTCAGAAGGCGAACCACCAAGGTCCCCAGAGGAGCAGGTCTCCCCGACCCATGAAGGACCTACCACTCCCACTCCAGAGCTTCACCTTGGTAACGAAGAATCCACTGATGAAGATGCATGGGTCGTGTTGCCTCGCAGACGAAGGCCATGGATGCCAAGAAGTCGCAAGTTAGATCGGGTAACAAGAAAGCTTCCGGAACAAAGAACTTACAAAAAGAAAAGCAAAGCTCCAGGAAGGAGGGGATTCAAAGTACCGCCAGCAGATCCTGATGATCTCCTCCTGTAAAACCCCCCGGAACCGGCAACGTTGCAAGAGTTCTTCCCCGATTACTTCCTCCCAGCTGATCAGCTGCACGAAGCCTCCTGTTGCATGGTTGAGATTCACGTGGCGCCGGAAGAAGAAGATAGGATCAAGCCTTCCAAAGAAAGCAACACCATCAACGATGAGGATGATTCCGACAAAGAAAGCACTGCCGCTTATGATGAGGCAATTCTACACTTGCCACTCATAGAAGCACTACACCTCCCAGAGAAAGCTCGCCTAGCAATGGCCGAGGCTTTGACAGACCCAGACAGCTACAAAAGAACGAGGAAAAACGCCGAGAAGGACGAAACTATTATCTCATGTAACGCAGCAATAACCTTCTCAGACGAAGATCTGCAGCTCGGAACACGACTGCACAATCGACCTGTCTATGTCTCGTGATACATCAACGAGAAGCCGGTAAACCGAATCCTGTTGGATTGCGGCTCCGCTGTCAACATCATGCCTATCCAAACAATGCGCCAGCTCGGCATCACCACCGACCAGCTCTCATAAAGCCAGCTGGTCATTCAAGGGTTCAACCAAGGAGGACAGTCCACCATAGGGATCATTCGTCTAAAACTCTCTATCAGTCAGCTTGACACGATGGTTCTTTTCCACGTCATTGACTGTCAAACATCATATCACCTTTTGCTGGGAAGACCGTGGCTGCACGAAAACGGTGTCGTAGTGTCTACCTGGCACCAATGCCTCAAGTACTACGAGGAAGGTCTGGAAAAGTGCATTGTTGCAGACAACAAGCCATTCAATGAGGCTGAAGCGCACCTCGCCGATGCCAAATTTTACCAAGCAAAGGACCTTGTTGCAGAAGTCCTTCCAGCTAAAACTCCTCGAACTCAGAAAGCTAAAAGTATGGAGCAGGATGAAGCTCCGCCAACTCCAAAACCGGTACCACCATCTAAGGCGATACACGAAGTCAAAGAAGTGCTAGCGCCGAGACGAAGAATGCGCATCAGCTCCAAGCCAAGATCCATGAAGCACACTCCATTACCTGCCCAAGCTACGACAGTCTTACGCCTCACACCTCAGTGGCTTCGCAAAGATGAACCACCACCTTTTGCCTCGCCAAAAGGGATGGTCCAGCCGCTATCGGAAGCTAATGTCATCACTCTGCAAGAGATGACACTGCCACTACCCAGCCTGGGGCAAGCTTCAAGTTCACCAAAACCCATCAATCCCTTCGAATCCAGCCAACTCACATTCAAGCCAAAAGGAAGCTGGGGGCAAAATGCCGCCAAGCTGCTGTTCAAAGCTGGTTACGACGAAGGCAGTGCTGCACATATAAGTACGCTCCTGCCAGCTCCAATACCACACGGGATGACTAAGACTCAAGCCCATTTACTCCAGGGTGGCGAGCAGATCCCACCAAATCAGCGAGGCATCGGCTCTCGTCAAACCCCGGTGGTCATCAAGATAACAGGAGAGAAGACCTTCACCTCTAACTACATTGAGGTGAAGTTGGTGAATGAGGCGGAAGAGGGATCGTCAGCTTCCGATGCACGCTCTACCAATATTCATCCCGGTACAAAGGGCGCCAAAAGAAGGCGATATCGAGCTCGACGTCGGACCATACCTCAAAAGCAAAAGAAGAGCATCAAAAACCAGGCAAGTCAAAATCCCATATCAGTATTCAAAAGACTTGGGCCAATTAGACAAGCAAAGCAAAGGTCAGTATTCGACCGTTTGGGAAAGCCACCCACTGAGGTGAGAAAAATCATACCCACCCACCCACCCTTATCATTCTACGAAACTGGAGACATCACCGACATTATCATGGTCTCTGTTAATCATATCACCATTTCCGACTCTCCAATCGACGCATCTTCTACTTCGGACGACGAGTTGCTCGACGCCCCGCCGGTCCTCGAAGAAGGGGGGCAATCTACCGTCGACGATTTGAAGGAAATCAACTTGGGTACGCAAGAGGATCCTCGGCCTACATTCATAAGTGCACTCCTGACTCCCGAAGAGGAAGCTACATACATCAGGCTACTCCAAGAATACAGAGATGTCTTCGCATGGTCCTACAAGGAAATGCCCGGACTTGACCCCAAGATTGCAGTACATCAGCTTGCCGTCAGGCATGGAGCTAGCGCCGTCAAGCAAGGACAAAGACGCTACCGGCCGGAGCTGGTACCGCAAATAGAGGGCGAAGTCAACAAGCTCATTGAAGCCGGCTTTATCCGAGAAGTTAAGTATCCAACGTGGATCTCCAGCGTGGTCCCAGTCAAGAAGAAGAACGGCCAGATCAGAGTATGCGTGGACTTCAGGGACTTAAACAATGCATGCCCCAAAGATGACTTCCCACTGCCAATCACAGAACTAATGGTGGATGCGACAACAGGCCATGAAGCACTAACCTTCATGGATGAGTCCTCGGGCTACAACCAGATCCGGATGGCGCCCAAAGACGAAGAGCTTACGGCATTCCGCACGCCAAAAGGGATCTACTGCTACAAAGTCATGCCTTTCGGCCTGAAAAATGCAGGAGCCACTTACCAACGAGCCATGCAAAAAATTTTCGACGATATCCTTCATCAGAATATAGAATGCTACGTCGACGACCTCGTGGTAAAATCAAGACAAAAGTCAACACATCTTCAAGACCTCGAGCTAATCTTCAAGCGACTTCGAAGGTACCAGCTCCGCATGAACCCGCTTAAATGCGCATTTGGGGTCTCCTCGGGAAAGTTTCTCGGCTTTGTCGTACGCCATCAAGGCATCGAGATAGATCAATCCAAAATAGATGCTATCCTCAATATGCCAATCCCGAAAACCGTGCGAGACCTCCGAGGTCTCCAGGGCCATCTAGCATATATCAGAAGGTTCATCGCCAACTTAGCTGGAAAATGCAGGCCCTTCAGTCGCCTCATGAAGAAAGGAGCAGCATTCCAGTGGGATGAAGCTTGTCAGGAAGCCCTCCAAAACATCAGGGATTACTTACTCAAGCCCCCGGTTCTGACAGCACCAGTCCAAGGAAAGCCATTGGTCCTTTACATCAGCGCCCAGGAACAGTCCTTGGGGGCACTCCTGGCTCAAGACAACGAGCTAGGCAAGGAAACAGCATGCTACTATTTGAGCTGTACTCTCATCGGCGCGGAGCTAAACTACTCCCCGATTGAGAAGGTCTGTCTGGCACTCATCTTCGCTACAAAAAAGCTGCGACACTACATGTTAGCTCACGCCATCAGGCTCATCTCAAAAGCCGACCCACTCAAATACATCATGTCGAGACCAGTGCTCTCCGGACGTCTGGCCAAGTGGGCTTTGCTCCTCCTTGAGTTTGACATCACCTTTGTCCCTCGTAAAGCAGTCAAAGGTCAAGCTCTCGCAGACTTCCTAGCAGAATACCCCCTTCCAGCAGAATGGGAACTATCAGAAGATCTCCCAGACGAAGAAGTATTCTGCATCGACATCGCCCCTTCTTGGAAAATGTTCTTCGACGGTGCTTCGAGGCAAGAGCAGGAGTTATCTTCGTCACACCAAACGACGAAGTACTTCCCTTCTCGTTTCTACTATCAGAGCCATGCTCCAACAACAGGGCGGAATATCAAGCTCTGATCATTGGCCTCGAACTCGCCAATGATATGAAACTTCAAGGGCTCACAGTTTTCGGCGACTCTCAACTCGTCATTCAGCAAATATTGGGGGCATACGAGGTCAACAAAGAAGATCTCGTGCCATTGCACCTACGAGCCCTGAAACTCCTTGGTACACTCAAAGATGCTTCAATCCAGCATGTTCCCAGAAACCTCAATCAGCAGGCTGATGCGCTTGCAAATTTGGCAGCTACACTTTCGTTCCCAGAAAAAAGTCAACTCATCATCCCTATCTGTAAGAGAATGGTGATCACCGAAGAGGACCTCCCTATGGGAATCCCGGGCCAAGTCAATACATTACACGTTTTCGTGATCGACGAGCTAGACTGGAGACAACCATTCATAGACTTTCTTGTCCACGGGAAGCTCCCTGAAGATCCGAAGCGTAAGGTCAACATTCGCCGACGGTCTCTAAAATTCTTCCACTTCAACAACGAGTTATACCGTCGAAGCTACGATGGTGCGCTCTTGAGGTGTCTTGCAAAAGAAGAAGCAGAAACAGCACTAGAAGAAGTCCATGCCGGGATCTGTGGCTCACATCAGTCCGGTCCAAAGCTGCACTTCCGCATCAGGCGGATGGGGTACTACTGGCCCACTATGATCAAAGACTCCCTCGAGTTTGCAAAAAGATGCCACACTTGCCAGCTGCATGGCGACTACATCCGTCAGCCTCCGGAACCTTTGCATCCAACCATCGCATCATGGCCCTTCGATGGATGGGGACTCGATATTGTCGGTCCGCTACCCAAGTCATCCAAGCAGCATCTTTATATCCTAGCGGTAACAGATTACTTCTCCAAGTGGGCTGAGGCAGTACCATTGCGAGAAGTTACCAGGCACTCTGTCATCAACTTCATCCAGAACGACATCATCTTCCGGTACGACATCCCCCGCTATATCGTTACGGACAACGGGAAGCAATTCAAGAACGCCGCCGTCAGCCAATTTTGCGCCAAGTTCGATATCAAGCAAAGGTGTTCAACCATGTATAACGCCTCTGCCAACGGCCTAGCTGAAGCTTTCAACAAAACACTCTGCAAACTTTTGGAGAAAGTCGTCTCGAAGTCGAAGAAAGACTGGCATGAACGCATGGGCGAAGCGCTGTGGGCATATCGCACCTCTTTTCGCACGCCAACACAGGCGACTCCGTACTCGCTGGTCTACGGAGTAGAAGCTGTCCTCCCGCTTGAACTCCAGATCCCGTTACTCAGAATAGCCGTCCAGGAAGGCCTCGTCAACGGCAACAACACTCAACTTCGCCTAGCGGAATTAGAAGCCCTAGATGAAAAGCGCCTTGAAGCCCAGCAACGCCTGGAATGCTACCAAGCCAGGCTAACCCGAGCCTTCAACAAAAGGATTCGCCCTTGATCCTTCCAAGAAGGAGAATTGGTGCTCGCAGTCAAACGCCCCATCATCCTTTCACATCGAGGAGGAAAGAAGTTCGACGCCAAGTGGGATGGACCGCACGTTGTCAAAGAGGTCTACTCCAACGGCGCATATCTTCTCACCACGCCAGAAGGGCTTACACTCGGCCCTATCAATGGCAAGTACCTCAAAAGGTACTATGCCTAAAAGCAAGGCGACACTCCTTGCAAAAAAAAAAAAAAAAAGGAACTACGTGTGACTTGATCCCTCTCAGTAGGGTACGTAGGCAGCCTGTAAAGGTTCAGTCCAAACAAAAGAAAAACACAACCAAGCTCTGCCATTCCAGAATACAAGTCCAAAAAAAATAGATGCATGATATTAAGTTATCACCAGATAAAGAAAAGCAGAACTACAAGTCTGTTCAACAGAAATGACAAGAAAGAAAAGGAAATGCGACATGCTAGTAAAGCGAATCAAATCCTTTGAGACGTTGGAGCAGCTCGCCGTCAGTAACCTCCATGCACTCCAACTCTGAAGACCGAGAAGCTACCCGCTCCCGATGCGCCGCCAGCTCGATACACTGCTTTGCCAAGTCTGCTCCAGAAGACTTCTCAATCGTCTCAGCTTTCTCGAAAGATGCGCGAGCAACCTCTAGCTTCTTCTGCGCCCGAACAAGGCTCGCAGCAGCAAGTGCATACTGCGCCTCCAGTCGACGCTCCTCTTCCTCGGCCTTTGCCAGTATCAGGGGGAGGTCATCTTCCATCGAAGCCCGTTTCAAGCAATGAGCTTCACTATCCGCCAAGAGAACACGCATCTGTGTCTCAAACAAAGAGCCATCTACCTGAAAGGCCGCCAGACTCTTGCGAAACTCAGGCCCCTCGAGGACCCACCAGCTGCTCAAAGCGGCAAAGCCCTCTTCCTGGAAGGGTGCAAGCGTCGTCTGGATATACTTCCGACAGCTCTCCAAAAGAAGCACAGAGAGAAGGTCCCGTGAACTGTACTTTCTCTTGTCTGCCTCTGAGTGCACGGGCAAGGTGGGCTCCGACCCTGAAGGCTCAAGTGAAGGAACCGCCTCCTGGACCATCGCCGTGATAACAGTCAGCGGAACCACCGGAGCCGAAGGAGGAGGCACAGGCAAACCTTCCGACAAAACAACTGCGGGAGTAGCCTCTGCCGGAGTACCGGACCTAGCTGGAGGAGTCTGTTCTCTCCCTACACTGGAGACCTCATCTTCCTCCCCAAAGCCCAACTGCTCCACGTCAATATCATCCAGGTTGACAGCACTGCCGGTAAAGTCTGCTCCACACGCTCCCAAAAGCTCCAAGTTATCCCAGGGAACATCCAGCCCGCCACCTTCAATCAACGTTGCTCTGATGGGAGAGCACTCCTGCCCAATCCCCTTCCGGGCAGACTCGCAGTCCGGTCCAGCAGACCCTGCCAAAATAAGAGCTGGACAACTCAGCCAACAAAGTAAGAATACAAGCACATAAATTTATGAGAAACTAAAAACAAGATATACCTGCAGCGTCCGATAAAGATACCCCAGAAGGAGGGATGACCCCATCGACAAAAAGGCCTGGCTCTCCGTCTCGAGCTGGCCCTGCCTCGCCAGCACCAGTCAAAGCTGCCTCACACAAGAGGTCCAACTTTCTCCTCTTGGGAGAAGCACCCCCACTCCAAGAAGCCTGAGTCTCAGGAAGGCCCTGAACCTTGGAGAACGGAGCCATCTCAACTTCTTGCACAGAAAGTGAAGCCTGGGAAGTACTCTCTCGACGGCCACAAGATTTCTCTGACCATCGCTCCTCGGACCAGAGACGGCGATCCTCTGACCCCGCCAAAGAGTCAAAAGGAAAGTCAGCCCGCTCGCTGCTAGCAAGGACGTCTAGCGGAAGGCCAGCCAAGAGGGGAAGCACTGACCCGTTGACCCAGCGACGATACTCAGGAGTTGCGGCATCCTTGCCGCCCGATTTAATCCCCGGTGAGAAAGTACACCCAGTAAAACGATCGTAAAGTGCTCCCCAGAGGCGGTACGCCTCCTGCGGAGTGTAACGTAACCGCAGGCGCAAAGGAGTCCCAGGCAACTCCTGCCGAAAACCCTGCTGACGAGCAAATCGGTGGGGAGAGTACCGGGCCACCTCCACTACATCCCCACGGCGCCAAACAAGATACCCAGGCCTACAACTCACCATGCTCCAGTACAAAGGATCGGACATCTCCGCCTCATCGCACACCAGGGATTTCATAGAAGGCGCCAGTGCATTTTCCGATACAAATTCGAAGTCAGAGGGGCCCATGCGCCGTAAACACTCTCGGGCACTAGGCTTCGGACGCTCCCATGCATAAAAAGCGTTCATTACACCTCCCACACAAGGAAGAAAGGGCACCGAGGTCGAAGGTCCACGCGCCGCGAAGATCCCCTTCGGAAAGTGGAGCCCAATCCAACCATAGAGGTAATGCAGGGGGCAAAAGGAACTGGCTCTGCCTACTTCCCCTCTTGCATTACCCGCACTCGATAGACTCCAATAAGTGCCGCTAAGCCCGCCATACAACGAGCAGAGGATCGCCGGCGCCAGATTAAGGAACTCTCCAGTCACCATCCGAGCAGCTGCAAGGAAGGTCCCAGGGCGTACCACATCCCCTTCTCAGGGTAAAGCAAAGCGGCAGAGAAAGAGTACTAACCCCGCTGACCAGTAAACAGCACGCCAGTCATCACTACACTCTTCAAGTCCCAAGACTTCCCAGGGACGCTGCGCCCCGGCCATAGAGCACCACTCTTTCTTCAGAGATTCGATCGGTCGCCGGAAGGTGCCAGGCGCCGGCCTCTTTGACGAGGCATATCTCCACATCGGGTGACTCGAAGGAGGAGCGTGGCGATACTCTCCTCGAAACCAGAAATCCACCCAATCCGAGTGAATTACCTGGTCTGACCGCTCGCGCGCCGCTATAATAGCATACGCCTTAAAAAGCAAAAGGCAGAAGCTAGGAGACTCATCTGGGTCCGTCAAAACCTCCAGGGAAGGAACCTCCTCCTGATAATAGCTCCGAACTTCTGGACACCCAGAGATGACATGCACATCACGAAGGGTGATCCCGATTTCACCAGCTCCAGTCAAAAAGGTATTGGTCTCGGGGCACCACAGCTCACACAGAGCCCAGTACATACCGTCCGGTCGACTGTACTCCCAACAAGCTGGCTCCACAAACCTCACCAAACGCTCCATCCCTGGCTCTGCCTCCAACGCGCTGGATAGCTCTTTCATCCAGTCCCGGAAACCTCCCAGATAGGTGACATCTCCACGCGATTGAATCCCCACACCCCATCGCGTACGGCGGGAACATATCTTCAAAGCAACAACAGGGACCGGAACTGAATCATCTCCAGTATGGTGAAACGGTAACCCCAAGCTCGGCCGGACAATTTGCCGGGAAGACCCTTCGTCAGTAAGGATGCGCTCGCCAAGTTTTAACACTCGACAAGAGCCATCGGTCACACCATCCTCGAAACTCGCTCGTGCGTCAAAAGCTGAAGCACTGACAGCCCGGTCTCCTGTCTCGAAGCACGGTGATGGGAGACTTGCGCGAAGGGGAAGCGAAGGTACGTACTCCCGTGGGAGACCGCGTCAACAATCCAGCCGGAACTCGGAAAGCTCTCGTAACAACGAGACCTGAAAAAGAAATAACACAAAGCCCTAGTCAGATGGATTCCGAGTACAGAAACAAAGAAATCAAAAGGGGGGGCCTTCAGCAAATAAAGAAATACGGAGGGGGGTAATGGCAAAAAAAAGCCACGACTCCCCCCCCTTATCTCTCCTATTGAAGGGGGGGGGCCTTCAGCAAAAAAAAGAAGAGAGGGGGGTCACGGCAAAAAGCCATGACCCTCTCCTCCTTTCTCCTGTTGAAACTAGCAGGGGGGGGGCCTTCAGCAAATAAAGGAAGACAGAGGGGGGTCATGGCAAAAAGCCACGACCCCCCCTATCTCTCCTATTAAACTGCAGGGAGGGGGCCTTCAGCAAATAAAGAAAGAGAAAGGGGGGTCATGGCAAAAGACCACGACCCCCTCTCTCTATCTCTCTCTATCTCTCTCTATCCCTTCTATTTCACCATGCAGGGGGGGGGGGGCGTTGTCCCCGACCGTCGCCAGCCCGCGCCGCACCCCGCCGGCCCCCGCAGCCCCGGCCGCCTACGCCGCCAGCCTCCGCTGCCCCGGCCGGCTCCTCCGCGCCCTCTGTGCCCGGCCCCCGTGCCGGCCGGCTCCTCCGCGCCCTCTGCGCCCGGCCCCCGCGCCGCCCGCACAGCCCGCCGCTGCGCCCGGCCCCCGCGCCGCCCGCACAGCCCGCCGCTGCACCGGCCCCCGCGCCGCCCGCGCAGCCCGCCGCTGCGCCCGGCCCCCGCGCCGCCCGCACAGCCCACCGCTGCACCTGCCCGCTGCGCCCACGCCACCGCGCCCTCGCGCCGCCCGCGCGCTGCACCTGCCCGCTGCGCCCACGCCACCGCGCCCTCGCGCCGCCCGCGCGCTGCACCTGCCCGCTGCGCCCACGCCACCGCGCCCTCGCGCCGCCCGCGCGCTGCACCTGCCCGCTGCGCCCACGCCACCGCGCCCTCGCGCCGCCCGCGCGCTGCACCCGCCCGCCTCCGGCCCCCGCGCCTCCAGCCCGTGCGTCGGCCGCCACAGCAGCCCCCGGCCGTACCCTCCGACTCGCGCCCTCCCGCGCCTCGAACCCGCGCGCCGACCGCCACAGCAGCCCCCGGCCGCGCCCGTCGTGCCCTCCCGCACCATGCGAAGAAGAAGAAGAAGAAGAAGAAGAAGAAAAAGAAGGAGGAGGAGGAGGAGGAGGAAGATGCGCCTTGCTTGCGACCCTCTGCCATCCACGGGCCGGCGATCTTCCCTCCTCCGCGAACCCCATGGCGTCACCATCTTCATCCTCCGCGGCATCGTTGCGAAGCAAGAAACCCTAGCAGAGCTCTCGACTCCAAGCCGCCGGGAATCGCTGATAATGAAGAGAAACGAAAAACAGGGGTCCTTTTAAAGACCTAATCCCATGAATACGCGACTCAAGTCCAACCGCTACGCGTTTCCCGCGGGCGCACTCGAACTTGAGGGGGCACTTGTGGGCATCGAAATTAGCCCACGGGTCGAACCCGATTTTTACACAAAAAATAGGCCCGCACCCAACGGCCTTCGGGTCGAACCCGATTTGTACACAAAAAATGGGCTTGCACTCGATGACCTTCGGGTCGAACCCGACTCGCTCATGCAACTTGGGCCCGCACACAACGGCCCACATGCGAAACTCGGCCCGCACACAACGGCCCGCATGCGAAACTCGGCCCGCACACAACGGCCTGCATGCGAAACTCGGCCCGCACACAATGGCCCGTATGTGAAACTCGGCCCGCACAAAACGGCCCGTATGCGAAACTCGGCCCGCACACAACGGCCCGTATGCGAAACTCGGCCCGCACACAACGGCCCGCGTGCGAACTAGGCCCACGTGCGAACTCAATTCGCGCGCCATGGCCCGACCCAAAGCAAACGGGTCCCACCGGACCCACAACTCGGACACAAAGAGGGGGGGGCCCACCGGCCCCCCTTCTAGAAAACCGTGCCCCCCTCTTCATGGAGAGGTGGGGCCGGCCCTTCTAGAAAACTGTGCCCCCCTCTTCATGGAGAGGTGGGGTCAGCCCTTCTAGAAAACCGTGCCCCCCTCTTCATGGAGAGGTGGGGCCGGCCCTAAAAGAAAAAAAAAGAAAAGAAAAAGAAAAAGAAAAAGAAAAGAAAAAGAAAAAGAAAAGAAAAAGAAAAGAAAGGAAAAAGAAATCAAAACCGCCTCGATGCGGGGGGAGGTGGCGTGGACGTCTACGTAGCCGTAGATCCGCGACGATCCCTCGATCCAACGGACAAGATGACGTTGCGTCACCATCCGATCCAAAAGTGCAACAAGAATAACAACTCGATCTCTAAAGATCGAGTCACATCTAGCCCATAACCACTCCAACTAAAAAGGAGGAAATCGGGTTTGTTTCCCCAAATAAGGGAACAATATCTCGATGGTTATGAGGGGAGATATTGGAGGGAACAAAAAGATTTCAGCAATATCTCCCCCAACCGCCCCCCTTTGCCTATAAATAGAAGGGGTCGGGGAAGGCATCAAGGGTCCGAAAAGCTGAAGACGAAAGAGCGCTACGAAGAAGCTCCAACGCTTGAAGACCGAAGGCTTCACGAGGCACGGCAAGCATATCCTACGGGAGTCCTTGGCCCTTCAAGTCCTCATCAACGTGAAGACCTTGCACTCGGAGATCAAAGCTTCGACTCCTCGCACGAAGAAGAAAGCGTGGAGAAGAAGACCCGGAGCCGTCATCACCCGATTGCTCCAACGATCTTCATCAGCTCCGAAGACGCCATAAGCAAAGGCCGGAGAAGAAGATCGAAGCCGACAACACCCGTCGTCTTCAATCAAGGCATCGACTCCTCGCACGAAGAAGAAAGCCGGGAGAAGAAGGCCTGAAGCCGGTGCTACCCCTGCCGCCTTCGTCAATCAAAAGCCGACGCTACAACCGTCGTGCTAAAGCCGGTGCCACACCCGCCGTCTTCATCAACAAAAGCCGACGCTACAACCGTCGCACGAAGATCGGTGCTACACCCGCCGTCTTCATCAACGAAAGTCGACGCTACAACCGTCGCACGAGCATCGGTGCTACCCCCGCCGAAAAGCCAAAACCGACGCCACAACCGTCGAGGAAGCCGGAAGAATAAATAAGCCTTGAAGAAGTAACGCCAGTCGTTCGAGAAGAAGATCGAGTCAAAGCTAAAGTCAAAGCCGACGCAAGAAGCCAAAGCAAACGCACCGGTAAAGCCCGCGCTAAAGCAACGCACGTGCCAAAGCCAAGCAACTACGACGGTCACGAGCAAAGCACCGCACGTTCTAGCCGATACGACGCGAAGTCCGGAAGAACTAAAGCATCGCAAGTCTCTACCCGCCTACGTTCAAGCGCAAGCGCCAAAGCAAAGCAAACGCCAGAGCCACGCCAAAGCTACGCCAAAGCCGAAAGCTAAAGCCAAAGCCGACGCCAAAAACACGATCGACGCCGCGAACCGACGATCAAGGACGCCGAGGTCGAACAAGGATCGAGGAAGACACGAAGACCGAGGAACGAAGCCCAAAGCCTCCCTAGCCGAGAAAGCGCGAAGCACGGACGGGACAAAATCAAAAGTGGAAATTTCTTAGCCTCTCAAAAACCCTCACCCTGTAAAGACCTCTGTCCTGGGCAACCCCTTCAGAGCTCTCGCACGAATACCACGTGGAGACGCGGATCAAAGGGACCCTCCAGAGGATCTCTCCCACAATCTCCTGATCAAAGAAAATTTTGTAATCTCGTGTGATCCGCAATAAAGACGACCCGAATCTTTTTCCGCGACCACAGTGACATATATATGTTGACTAATATATATGAGTTCGGTTCTCGGGTTGGGTCGGATCTACCCGAGTCTCAACCCAGAACCGACCCGTATTTAGTCGGGTCCGCAAAACTTAGAACCGAACCAACCCATTTAGTCAAAATACCCGAACCAACCTGACCCATTTAGATCGGGTTAGGTCGGTTCTCACTTTTACCCGACCCAAGTTGTACCCGTACAAGTGTTGACATTATTCTGAAGCGAGCTCCGGGGCTGCAGTGTAGCATTCGTTTTCCAAGCTATCTTATATAAATCTGGAAGGAGGTTCTTAAGAGAAGGAATTGCAGCGTTAATCATAGATCCATTCATCAACAATCAACTGCTTAGAACTTGAGGGCCTGTGGGCTTTAAATAGAAAAAGAAAAAAGATGAACCCCCTAACTATAGATAACAACTGCCTAATCTATAAATAAAAATCAAATCCCAAAAGATAATGATGATAAAACTACCTAATTGATCCAAACTCCTAATTTAAAACTAACCCTATTTACTAATCCAAAACTCAATTAATTATTCTACTAGTACCTTAAGATTCATGCATAAGACTGGTTTGCCTTAAAAAATGTGACGACCAGGATCCAATAGCCAAGAGCCAAGACTCCTAAGGCTATGATGCCAAGATGGATGAGATGAGGTGGGATGTACAAGGCCATGAGTTATCCCCACATCGCTTGGAGAGAAGGAGGTCCTGAGCTACTTATATAATTTTTCTTCCCAAACATAGAAGACGTGTTTTAAAACAGTGTGTCGCTACGGATTTCGTAAGAACTCCATAGTTAAGCGTGCTCGGGCAAGAGTAGTACTAGGATCGGTGACCTCCCTGGAAAGTCCTCGTGCGGGCACAGGCAAAGCGGACAATATCTTGTGTGTTTGGGGAGGATGTTACAAAATGATATCAGAGCCGGTTCTCCTCGCAATAGAGGGGTCTAACCTTGCACGTGGACTTGTAGTCCTTAAGGGGGGTGGATTGTGAACCCGATCCTTCACATATCCTTGAAGAAGAAAGCGTCTTATCTCCAGAGTGATGCCTCATACGAACATATCCCAATTAAAGTACTTGACTACAAGGACAATGTATTTCAAAACAAAACGATTCCATTGGTAAAAATTTTATGGTAACATCACGGGGAGGAAGAATCAACCTGAGAGCTGGAATCATATATTCGGAATCAGTACCCTGATCTATTTGAGGCATAAGGTACATTTTCGAGGTCGAGATTTTTATTAATTTGGAGGGGAGGATTAATATCCCGGATTTTTCTACTTTAATAAATAATTGGGTTCCAAAGGAAATCTTCCTAAAATCATTCAAAATAATATTTTGACTCAACCGTTACGTAGATCTCGTCAAAACAATCAAAATTGATATACAAAATTTTTATATACGTTGACTCTATGAATCAGAAAAAAAAAAATCAAATAAAAATAAGACTCATGGTACGATTTGAACCCCAAGACCTAGGATGAGAACTAATAGCCGATCAAACCAACTAATAACCCGAGTTGTCACTACGGATGAGAACTTTATTTATAACACTCTTAAGACAAGAGGTTTTCATTAAAGGAAAACCTACTCATATTCTTAATTGAATAGGACCAAACATATTCTGATCGGATTTTTATTAATTAGTTCTTAAACCAAAAATTTAGCTAATCAAATCCTGACCCTTAGCCTACCCCAAATCTGCCTATATAAATGGGTAGGATGGAACTGTTATAGCTTGTGTGTCCTGAGCGTGGATTTTCTGTATTAACATTCATAAAGATGACTTTAGTTATTGCTTTAATTAGAATACTACTTTGATATATGTTAATACACACATTGTTTTAAAAAGCGATAAAGTCGGCCGACTAGGCGTTTCGGAGGTCCAAGCGCTCCAAAACCCCCCAGGCGGCAGTGCAGGCGGATTTCTTTCAAGCGGGCGCTTAAGCGGGTTTCGGTCCGCTTAATCGGGTGAAAAGTCGGGCGACTAAGCGGGTCAGGCGGGTTTTAAGCGGGTGCACAGTGCACTCTTATGGCCCAGGCCCACATTCCCTCAATCCTTTAAAAGGGCTTAACGAGGCTTTTAGGGTTTTTTTAATCACTCTCACCAGGTCGTTGGGGAATATGAAGCGGCCGGTTGCATGCAGGATCGAGTCGATTGACTTCTCCCCTCTCAATGCTCTCATCAATCCAGCCCTGCAGCCCTATCACCGGCCCGATAGCTTCCAGCCGGAGATCACAGCTGCCGGCCTGCCGCTACTGGTTGACGTTGCCGCTGGGTGACAATCGGCAATCAGGTCTCTCTCTCTCTCTCTCTCTCTCTCTCTCTCTCTCTCTCTCTCTCTCTCTCTGATTTTTTTTTTCTTGAGGGCCTGTCATCAGTCATCCCTTTTTCTTTGATTTTTTTTTGTTGAGGGCCTGTCATCAGTCATCTCTCTCTGAGTCTCTCTATCTCTGATTTTTTTTTTTTGTTGTTGTCGGCAATGTCGGCATGTTATCTCTTTCTCGTCCTCGCAGAGAACCTGTTGATGTTGTTATTGAACCAATGGCAATGGGCATTGGGCATCACAGATTCACAGTGCTACTGAATACTGACATTAGCATCAGCTCATCACCATGCACTAATAGCAGCCACAAAGTTGCTATTTTTTATCACATCAATCTCTTTCTTTGATCACAATTCAATAAATTCACATAATCACACACTATCACAGATTCAGATTTTTTTTTTTGGTATCACATTGCACTGACAACAGTCACACACACCTTTGCAGCTTTGCTGTTTTGAAAAGACCCTATCAGGTCTCTCTTTGCTCACAATTCACAGAATCACATTTTATTTTTGTTTTTTGGGTAGCACATTGCACTCACATTGCCCTGACAATAGGACAACAAGAAGAAGCTGAGGGGCACTGCAGGCGGGTTCGTGCTTGTGCCGTCTACATCAAGTCATCAACAACTTGGATCTGCGGGTAAGAACCGTACGATTAGCTATAAAAAAAAAATTGCAGATCAGCTTACAATTCAATTGCAAATTGCAAGGTTTTGTAAAGAGAATTGCAGTCTATAGTTCAGTTGCAACTTGCAAGGAAATTAGTAGTATGAAACTGATGACTGATGACAATCCCAATTGGGTTTGAATTACAAAATGGTAATACATTGCAATCTTCAATGTGTTTGAAGAGTTACTTATGGAGGGTTATGATTTGTTTCCCGTTTATTGTAATAGGGTTTGCTTTGGATTTTCTTTAAATCTCTCAATTTTTTTAACAGATCATCTTGCTGTGATGCCTTCCTCCGCTTCGGCTTCGGGATCCGGCTCTGTTAATAGTAGAAAAGATCCGGGCCATGATCACGGTCGGTGTCCCGTGGATGGTGATTCCAATAAGGTGGAGTGCAACTTTTGCAAGAAGATCACAAATGGAGGAATGCATCGATTTAAAAAACATCTTGCAGGAATTAGAGGTGATGTTGCCACTTGCCAGAAAGTTCCACCAGAAGTTCGACAACAAATATTGGACTTCATCAACGGGAAAAAATCACAAAAGGATGCCAAGGCAAAGGAGTTGGAGAGTTTGAGGGGTTCGGTGATTGTGAGAGTTTGTGAAGATGAAGAAGAAGATGAAGTATGTATTGGGAGTTCAAATATAAAGAGGGCTCGTACAAGAGGACCGATGGACAGATTCACCACACCGAATCCGGAGGAGGTTGTTTCCGATAGGGGAAAGATAAAGCAAATGACAAAGACAATGCCTACAAAAAGGAGGACAAAGGAAGAGTCATCCAATACATTGCTCGTTGGATGATTCAAGCAGGCATTCCCTTCAATACGGTAACATTGAGGAGTTTTCAAGCAATGTTAGAAGCTGTCGGACAATACGGTCGAGGGCTTGTTGGCCCTTCTCCATACGAGCTTAGCGGTCCTTTGCTTCAGAAGGAGGTGGAATTCACAAAAGATAGTTTGCAAACTCATAGAGATGCTTGGGAGAAATACGGTTGCACCGTTATGACCGATGGGTGGACCGACAAAAGAGGCAGGAGCATTATGAACTTATGTGTGAATTGCAACTTGGGTACTAGTTTTTTGAGGTCGGTGGATGCTTCGAATGATATTCATGATGCTAGCTACATTTTTCGGCTGGTGGACAAGTGTATTGAAGAGGTTGGAGAGGCAAATGTTATCCAAGTGACTACCGATAACCATGCTTCCAATATTGCGGCTTCCAAGTTGTTGAAGGTGAAGCGATCGAGAATATTTTGGACACCGTGTGCGGTTCATTCCATTGACCTTATGCTCGAGGCACTTGGTGACATGCCAAGAATCAAGAATGTCATTTCCAAAGCAAGAGAAATCACGGTGTTCATCTATAGCCACCACATCACATTGAGCATGATGCGGCGAGCGACGGGGAAAAAGGATCTAGTGAGGCCAGGAGTCACTAGATTCGCCACATCTTTTCTTAGCCTCCAAAGTATCTTGGACATGAAGGACAAGCTAAGGCAAATGTTTACATCCGATGAATGGGGAGCATGCAAATGGTCAAAGAATGCTAAAGGAAAAAAGAGTTGTTTCCACAATCTTGAGTACTCATTTTTGGAAGGGGGTGGTATATACTTTAAAGGTCTTCCAACCTTTGGTGAAGGCCCTTAGATTAGTTGACGGTGATAGAGTTCCCGCCATGGGCTTTATATATGCCGGGATAGAGAATATGAAGAAAGAAATTGTCAAGAATTTGAATGATGATGAAAGCTTATACAAGCCAATTCTTGACATTGTTGATTTGAAATGGGACAAGAAGTTCCATCGGCCCTTGCATGTTGCTGGTTACTATTTGAATCCTTTATATTACTATGCGAACAAGGAGATTGAAAAGAAAAACATTGTTATGGATGGTTTGCTTGAGTCCATTGAAGTCTTCTATAAGAATGACGTAGATGCACAAGATCAAATCTCACAAGAGCTCGATGCATATAGAAATGCAAGTGGATAATTTGGAAAAGAGATGGCAATGAGGCAAAGGGCCAATGAAGATATCAACCCAAGTAATTTTATGATTATGAAATCACTTGATCATTTTATTTGATGTTAGTCATACCACGTATGCATTAGCCTAGTAGGCTTTCTAGATTTTAATTTAATCTTGAATCCAATATGTTTATACAGTTCAATGGTGGTCTATGTATGGATCTAATACACCTATGTTGCAAGGCATGGCAATCAAGATCCTAAGCCTGACATGTAGCTCCTCCGGATGCGAACGAAATTGGAGTACGTTTAAGATGGTAAAACACTTATCTAGCATGCTATTGCTAAGTTGTGAACTAGTTTTCATGTTTTTATGCTAATGGGATTGTGTAACTTCTCTACAGATCCATACAAAGAAGAGGAATCGACTAGAGCAGAAGAAGTTGAATGATCTAGTCTATGTCTTATTCAATGCAAGGATCAAGGAACGAAAGAGTGATATGAATAGAGATCCAATAGCTTTGAAAATTTTGGATGATGCAGATGCTGACACTTGGCTAGTTGATGTTGACCCAGAGAATGATGAGGTCATATCTGGATCAGGATTGACATGGGGTATGGTTGACGAAGCTTCGGGTGCGGCGTCAGCATTGGAGCCAAGGAGAAGCTCTAGAACTGGCGGGCCCTCTAGATCACAAAGACAAAGGTCGTTGGATGAAGATGAGATGCTCTTTGAGTCATAGGAGGATACCGAGGAGGAGGGTGATGCATATGTTGAATTAGGAGAAGACTCTGATGATGATGACCTACGGTCCATTCGCGAGTATCATGATGAAGAATAGGATCGATGCGATGCTAGATGTTTCATTATGGATGTTTTCATAAAAATTTTATATTCAGATTGGTTGTTTTGATGTTTGCATATGTAAAACTTTCTATTATTATTTTTTTATATAGAATTATGAATTTATATATATACATACATATATAACATATATACTATAATTTATATAGGTGGGTGCCCGCCTTTTTCTCTGGGCGCCCGCCTAGTCGTCCGCATTCCGCCTTCCGCCTTGAAACCACTTGACCGTCTGCCTTCCGCCTTCCATTTTTTAAAACATTGAATGCACATATAATAAAAGGACCCTAGGAAACACAGTAGGCCACTGAGGCGCATAGTAGATCCATGCTTGGGAGACCCAGTGGATCAGTTTTGTGTAGACCTAGAACTAGTTCACAGCTTTGGTGATGCCGGTCACTTCACCGAGAATAAGTTGTTGGCAGGTAGAGGATGTGATGAAGTCTCCACCACGGGAATATGAGATTCTCATTCACCTGACCAAGCACGATGATCGTGTTGAATAGGAACCAAGACGGTGCACAGTTCAGTGATTCAGACACTAGTGCATAAACCGTCTTACTACTATAGATAATCTGTCCTTAATCCTGAGTGATCATGTACACTGGGCCAACCAGTTGTGTGGTGCTTTGATGTGCCAACATGTGCGGACCTTCCTTAGTCCAATACCACGGTACGTTGGGTTACCCGGCTGGCGCATGAGTGGCATGCAATCCCTACAAGTTATCCGACGTCCAGTATTGGATGGGTGTGTTTTGATGAGTCAATATGTCCACACAGTTAACCCAGGCCTGGTGGTTGTCAGTATGACTGACGACATTCCGGATGCTAGGCATAACACCGGAAGGTGTGTGGTGTTATAAATGACAAATCATCAAATCCTAGTCAGATGATCGATCGGGATCTGACGGTGCTCCCCACCACCCGAGTCGTATCATGGCACCAGTAATTGGAGGGACTAAGGATTATCAGAGTATAGTAGAGAACAGGGTTACGAGAGAGTAAATAAGTTTAGAATTACTAGTGTTCAACTCGCGCCGCACTCTGGGTGGCTACGCGGGTTAATCGGATTAGGACTGATTAACAGAGCTTTCGGTGTGTCACCGGAATAGTTAATCAGGGATCCGGTTGGAGCTAGAGATCCTGAACCTTGAAGGTTCCACCCTGTCGTTGCGTATAGAAATTGTTCCCCGACCTGATTGGATACGTTGGATGCAAAGTAGCACGATGGAGCGCAAGCCCAGAGCCTAAGAACCTAATTCACATGTGTTAAGGGTCGTAGATGGTTTATAATATATTGAATATGGATCCTAAAATGAGTGAAATAACTTCAGGAGCTCACAGGCGCTGACGGAACTCGATTCCGAGTAGCGCACCTCACTCAATCTCTCTTATAGTGTTTCACTTTTCGTGAAGGGCCTTTTCGTCTAGGCTTCACGATAGACATGTGGAAACCCTAAAAACCACCCCCCCTCATCCCAATCACTAGGGGGCCGGCCCAAGCTTGCGTATGTGAGTTGGGGCCAGCCCTATAAAGGGATTGGAGGGAGAGGGGGCCGGCCTAGCTCTCCCTCTCCTGAAAAACCCGAACCTCCTCTCCCTCTGTCCCTCTTTGTGGTTTCGGCCAAGGAAGAAAGAGGAAGAAGAAGGAAGAAGAAGGAGGAAGGAAGGAGACGAAAGAAGAGAAAAAGAGAAGGAGGAGATCTCACAGCTCGCCGTCGTCTTCGTAACAAATTCCTCCGTCGGCTTGTAGTCCTTGCACTCAGAGATAGGACTTCAAGGATTCCTCCATTCGCAAAGGACAAGGTGCTATCCGACAGCTTCCTTTGCGATTCACGTGTGATTCATCATCGTTCCGTTCTCTTAGGATCATAGATTCACAAGGTATGATGATTCTAAACACCTAACTAGATACTTGTATATCTTCCGTAGATCGTAGTATGTCTCTAGGGTGTCCACACATATGCTAAGATCATAGATTTGCATGTAGATTGTCTTGCAGAATTAATTGTAATGGAACATACACCGTAGGATCTTCGGATCTACCTTTTGCTTCCGCTGTGACTCTGATAATGGGATTTAATTCCAACAGGAACTCCCATCCCAACACTGACCAAGTAGGAGCCAATCCCCACCTCACAAGCCCCACCGCCACAGTCGTCCACCACCTTGCGGGTTTGTGAACTGTCAGCATCGTCTCCAACCACAGCCCCGACAATTTTGATTTTGTTTGGCTAAGAATTTGTGTCGTATCCGATAACACTGTCAAACTCCTAACTCTTAAGACATTTTGGATATCTCCCGATGCATTTCGTTCTTTCAAATAAAACACTGTCAAACTCTATGTTTTTTGGGGGGTGAATATAATGTTGCGTAAGCATCGTGATTGAGAGATCTTGTAGATTGGCACTGCATCCTTCAACATCCAAACCCCTCTTTTGATTGAGAGATCTATTACCCAAATCCCCAATTCCTAAGCTCGCGAGCTTCCTCGGATATGACTCGTCCTAGACGATTTCAAGGTTTTCACATGTAACGACTTCCCTTCTCCTCCATTGGCCTTCTTTGCCCCTCTCTGTTATGTGGGTCTTGCCCTCAATCGATTTCATGGGTTCCCTGTGTTTGGTTCTTGTCAATGCTTGTAGAGTCTATAGAGATTTATGGGTCCCCAAAGTAAAGAGTTCAGATCTTCTCCAGTCGGTCAGCCCCAATTGGTGGGCCCGCTCGCATCACAGTCGCACGATGGAAGATGACCCAAAAGTGAATTGTACTCCAGCCGACTGCATGCAGCTGTGATGCGTGCTGGGCCCACTGACTGGGCCGCTGACCGGGGAAGATCCGAACTTATAAGTAAATCACTCATTCATAGTTTTAGTTTTGATTCAGATTTTAAGAATTTTTTTTTAATTGAACTTGGTGGAAATAAAGAATCTCTATTTGCTTGAACAAATAAAAATAATTTGGTTTTATAACCATAAGAGATTTATTGTTGGGCAGTCATGTTTAATTTTTGGTTCTATGATTAATCCTTGCAAGGCAGTCCTATGACGGAATCAAGGCTAAGATCATCATCTCTTTGGTTACCGAAGTGGGTTTGTATCGGAGTCATTAGAAACAAGACAATGCGTTTATGGTTCTATGATTAATCCTTGCTATATTCTTTCTTTTTTTTCGATGTACAGTTTTAGAATATAAATATATAGATGTTTTCGAATTTAGATGCATGCTTCTAATATTCAATTTTGATTGTTTCCCATTTAAGGGAGGATTCAATTTAACTAAATAGTTTAAATTTTTTTATCAATTATATGGAGAAGTGTTTTAAAAGAATATCACTTTTGGGGTCTAGTTCTATTCAAAACAATGATGATCGCAACATAATTCAAACATCTCCAAAATATAGTCATGTTGAGGTTAATTTGACAAAACTTTCCAAGGACCCAGTGCTTCACATTTGTATTTTAGGCTATCATCCAAATGATCGTGATCAGTTGATCATGAACTGCTTCCAAACTATGAAAACTCGCAGAAGACAATTGCAATTGGTTTTTTTTAATAAAAAATTGTTTTCAATCTTATTCCATGTACTTCAAGTTTTTATATATTCAAAATATTTTTTTTATTTTTATTGTTGTGAATGGAAAATGAAGGTTTTGAATTCCCACTATAAAAAAATTTATATTTATGAAATATATCAAACTGTTGAATTGTTGTGGGCCCCTATTGAAAAAGTCCTTGCTCCGCCACTGGTCATAATCGGACCCCAGGAGGAGCCACATGTCGGTGCTGCAAGTCAGAGCCGGCCCTGAGCAAGGGCGCAATGGGCGACCGCCCTGGGTCTTGCAATCAGGGGGTCCCAATTTTTTTTTTTTTTTTTAAAGTATACTCTACGACAAATTAGGCACCTATCTTCAGTGACTAAGAAAGGGTTAAAAGCAAGCCCACCCCACTTGGGAAGAAGGCCCCCAATCTTTGGGCCTTTGCCTTGTACTTGGGCCTAAAACTCAAATAAGCAGTTATAGGTTCTGCATAGGGCCCCATTATGCAAAATAATTTTGCCCGCTCACCCATTAAACTGCTCATTCCCGAAACGGTGAAACGTCAGCGTCAAAAAACTGCATGCTTATAAAAAAAAAAAATCTTGTCATTATATCTCTAGCACGATCTCTCTCTCTCTCTCTCTCTCTCTCTCTCTCTCTCTCTCTCTCTCTCTCTCTCTCTCTTGCTTGCTCACTCGCTCACTCGCTCTGTGTGTGTGTGTGTGCGCGACCGATGACCAGCAACCGCCCAAGGTCGATGGTTCTATAACAGCGGGTTTATCTCACACTCGCTCTTCGTGTGTGTGTTTGTGATAGGGTCGTCTCGAATCCTACTTTGATAATTGATTCGCTAATCGATATTCACTCAAGTCCAAGGTATTTTTTGTCATCCATCTAATTTTTGTGTCACTAATAGCTCTGCAGCGGACTTCTTTTATTAATAAAAAGATTTATATGGATGAACATGTCAATTTTGTCTAAAAAAATCAGCAAGATATATAAAATGATTGTATGTTAGTTTTAATTTATTTTCTATAATTTTGTTGTGTGAAAAATTTAATTATGTTAGTCTAAGTCAATAAAAAGTAATAATTTACTTCAATTAATTTTTTTTACATCTATGTTAGTTTATATCTATTAGTATGTATAAAAGGGCCTTATTTTATATCATCGCCCAAGCCCCAAAAATCTCCGGACCGGCCCTGTTGCAAGTAAAGGCCCCCCACCATGGCTGGGACACAACATCCGCCACTCGGCGTACCCAGACCACCAGAGCAGTGGGATAACAACAGCCCGCCCATCGGCGGTGACACCACTGACCGTTAACCTGGTGGAATCCAGCACCAGATCTGTACAGTCGGACAACAAAAACAACACAACAAAGGATCTAAATAGGCGCTCACTAAAACGAAAACTGAAAAAACAACCACAATAAACATGGATCCGCGCCCGGTCCACCACCACCGCCAGCTCCAATGGAGAGAAGTAGCGTTGTCCCCTGATCTGCCACGAACCCGCTCCATTGCGTCGAATCATCAGGAAACCATCACTGAACAAAGGAGGGGGACCGAAAAAACCTTGGCATACTCCAGCCGGTCCAGAAACCACCAATCCGATTGGATTCTGGCCGAAAACCTCTGATCCAAGCATGGATTGCTCGTTCCAAGCAGAGGGGAGAATCGTACCCCCCGAATCTCCAATCACAAAAGCCGACCCAGTGGGGGAAGCCCCTATTTACAGAAGGGAGAAGATCGATGCTAGCTCCAACCCCAAGAAGCAGCCAAGTCGGAACTCCTGGCCTCATCTGCGCTGGTTACCGGAGAGGCCAAGGGGGGGGGGGGACCCTAACTCTAATGCCAGGGAAATGGGGGGAAAAAACGAGGTGCTTTAAGCCCCGCCAGGGAGAAGCGACTGATCATGCCCCGGCCTCTTCTTCTGGCTACGGATTCCATACCTCTCAGTCGCTTCTCCCTGGCGTGGCTTAAACGACTAGCTTGTCTGTCAGATCATGCCCCGGCCTCTTCTTCTGGCTACGGATTCCATACCTTCCATCAGGCCTCCTTTCCGGTTTGAAATGATGTGGACTCTAGAGGAGGGCTTCACTGACCGTATCGCAGAATGGTGGAATGAGGCGGGCCACCTTCCAGATTCGGCGCTGAATATGGTTAAGAAACTCCAGTTCGTTAGGCGTAAGCTTACTACCTAGAGTAGGGAGCATTTCAGCAACGTTTCATGCCAGAAAAATTCTCTTTTAGCTTCCATTCAAGAGCTGGAGGTTTAGAACGAATCCTCCGCTCTTTCTCAGTCTGATAGGGAGGAGCTGGATCGCCTCAATTCAATTCTTGGCAGTACCTTGAGAAAAGAAGAAACTATGTAGAGACAACATTCTCGGGAACAATGGATCGAGCTTGGTGACTCGAACACATCTTATTTCCATCGTATAGCCAACAACAAAAGGAGAAGGCGCTTCATTTTGGAGATCCGCCATGATGACATGACTTTTTCCTCGACTTCAAATATCCTCCACTGTGCGACTGCTTTCTTCTAAGATAACTTCCTTGCCGGACCTACTCCCTGTGTGAGTTTGGACTGGAACACCCTCGATATGCCGCGTATTGGTCCCGGTTCCACTTTGGGCAATGAGTTCTCGGTGGAAGATTTCAAATAGGCGGTTTTTTCTTCTAAGGAAGGTGGCGCCTCTGGTCCAGACGGCTTTCCAATGGGTTTCTTTCAGCAGATTTGGTCTATTATCGAGGTAGATCTTTGCATGATGTTGCACGACATCTTTAGAGGTACCTCCCGCATCCACTGCTTGAATTATTCTTGGGTTATTCTAATTCCTAAAAAGGAAGTTGCCGATTCCATTCGGGATTTTTGTCCTATTAGTCTGGCTAACTGTTTGTACAAGATTATCACGAAAGTGCTAGTCACCAGGATGGCGAGTCATATCGGAACTATTGTTTCCCTATCTTAGTTAGCCTTCATCAAGGGGAGAATGATACTCGATAGCATGGCGGCAGCTTAGGAGGCTATTTTCCATTTGTGGGAGACGAACAAAGAAGAAATCCTGCTGAAGATTGATTTCGAGTGCACTTTTGACCAGATTGAATGGGATTTCCTTCTAGACCTGGTGGAATCTAAAGGATTCTCGGCAAAATGGCTGAGCTGGATCAAGATGATTTTGTCATCTTCGAAGATTGCCTGCTTCATCAACGGGGTTCAAGGAAGGGAATTTAAGGTCTACAAGGGGCTCAAGCAGGGATGTCCTTTATCTCCCTACCTCTTCATCCTAGTAGTGGACGCTTTTGATGGCATTATTCGGAGAGCAAATTCTTTAGGTCTTGTGAGAGGGATTGGCGGCTCCAGTTGGACTAATTCAAATCTCCACTACGCCGACAACTCCCTGTTGTTCTCGGAGGCTTGCCCTTTTCAGTTGGTGTCTCTAAAGGTCCTCCTATATGGTCTGGAGTTTGTCTTGGGCCTCAAAATTAACTTCAAGAAGAGCAATTTGGACTGTATCGGAGGTGCTGATGAATTGGGTGAAGGTTTTGCTTGATTTCTGAACTGTCAGGAAGCCAATATTCCAATGAAATACCTCAATATCTCAGTCAGTGACAAAGCATTACAGCGTGAGGAATGGGAGAAGCTCATCCAGAAAATCGAGAAGAGGCTTGAAGGGTGGCACGAGAAATTCCTCTCCCTGGGAGGAAGGCTGGTGTTGCTCAACTCGGTTTTATCCTCGATTCCATCTTACTTTCTTGCCTAATTCTATTTCCCCTCTTGGGTAATCGAGAGAATAGACCTGATTCGACGGTCCTTTCTCTGGCGGGGTGTCGGGGGCTCAGGAGGCTCCTACAACCTCATACGCTGTGATCAGGTTTGTCTTCCGAAGAAGTTTGGCGGGCTAGGGGTTCTTGATCTACGGTGGTTCAACGTCTCGATGTTGGACAAATGGTGGTGGCGTCTCCAAAACGAAGAGGACGAATCTTGGAGAAATATTATCCTTGCCCGTTACTTCAGGAGATTCTCTCCAATCAATTCGAGAGGGAGGGCCTCGGGCCGCATTTCTCACATCTGGAGAGGCATCCTCAAAGTGAGAGACCCTTACCGGCAGTGATATAAGATCACCCTAGGCAATGGTAGAAGAGTGTGATTCTGGGGTGATATTTGGATTGGGGACAGACCGTTCGAGCAGCTATTTGCTCTGGCCTGTCATCCTAGAGCGTTAGTCTGATCCTTGGTGAAGTTCGAAGGTTCAAGCTTTCGGTGGCGCATTAGATTCTTGCATCCGCTGCAGCCTGATCAGCGATCTCAGTTGGAGGATCTGAAGACGATTCCCTCGGCTGCCACTTTCTCCCACAGAGTGGACGGGGTGAAGTGGTGATGGTACCCTTCAGGAATTTTCTCGGTAAAATCATTCTACAAGAATTTGCTCCCTCCGGTGGAAAAATTCCTCCCCTTGGCGACAATTTGGCGAACCAAGGTTCTAGCAAAAGTTATGATCTTCTCCATGTTAGCAGTGCGGAATAAGATATTGACAAAGGTTAATCTGTTGAAGCGGAACCATCCTAACGTTTCCGATGCATCCTACTCTTTCTGCTAGGGGTGGCAATGGGTCGTATCGAGTCGGGTCTAGTTTCAGGTCGTGTCCAAAACCCCTAGACCTGGACCCGACCCGTTTAACTAATCGTCTCTAGATTCTAATCCCGTACTCGACCCGTTTATAAACGGGTAGACCGTTTAACTAATCCTTTTTGCAGAGCCTTTTCGTCTTCAGCTTTCGACCCTTGATGACTTCCTCCACCCCTTCTATTTATAGGCAAAGGGGGGAGGTTGAGAGAGATATGACTGCAGTCTTTTAGTTGTATCCAATATCTCCCCCATAACCATCAAGATATTGTTCCCTTATTTGGGGGGGAACAATCTGATCCCTTCATTTTTTGTGGGGATGGTTATGGGCAAGATGTGACTTGATCTTTGAAGATAAGTTGTCATCTTTGCACCTTCCGATTGCATGGCGACACAACATCATCTTGTCCGTCGGATCGAGGGATCATCGTGGATCTACGGTTGCGTAGGCGTCCACGTCACCTCCCCCCGTATCGAGGCGGTTATGATTTTTTTTTCTTTTTCTTTCTCTTTTCTTCCCCTTATGACCGGCCACACCTCCCAATGGGGAGGGGGCACGGTTTCCAAGAAGGGTGGGCCGGGGGGCCCTCTTTTTGCATTTGAGTTGCGGGTCCGATGGGGCCCGTTTGCATTGAGTCGGGCCCGCTTCATATGCGGGCCATTGTGTGCGGGTCGTGTCCGCATGTGGGCCGTTGTGTGCGGGCCGAGTTCGCATGTGGGCCATTGTGTGCAGGTCATGTCTGCATGTGGGCCGTTGTGTGGAGGCCGAGTTCGTATGTGGGCCGTTGTGTGCGGGCCGAGTTCGCATGTGGGCCGTTGTGTGCGGGCCGAGTTCGCATGTGGGCTGTTGTGTGCAGGCCGAGTTTGCATGCGAGCCGTGTTCGCATGTGGGCCGTTGTGTGCGGGCCAATTTCGCATGTGCGGGTTGGGTTCGACCCGTGGGCAAATTTCGGTGCCCACAATGATGTACACACAAGCACAAACAAGAGAAATACCGACAATCAAGAAATTAAGATTTCACTACCAGATATTACAATAGTTGGCTTCACCGTTTGTTGGAACTCTATACATTGTATCTCTCACCCGATCTCAGAATAATCACCACATGAAAGTACACCCTGCTGCTGCTTCTTCTTCTCTTCTTCTTCTTCTTCTTCTTCTTCTTTCTCTCTCTCTCTCTCTCTCTCTCTCTCTCTCTCTCTCTCTCTCTCTCTCTCTCTCTCTCTCTCTCTCTCTCTCTCTCTCTCTCTCTCTCTCTCTCTCTCTCTCTCTCTCTCTCTCTCTCTCTCTCTCTCTCTCTCTCTCTCTCTCTCTCTCTCTCTCTCTCTCTCTCTCTCTCTCTCTCTCTGAAAACCATACTCAAAACATAGAACCACACATACCCTTTATAGGAGAGAAATCGTCTAACAATAGAACTCAATCTAGTGTCTCGATAGCACGACTTCCCTAGACTTCCTGCTCACAAACCCTACACCTGTGGCGTCCAGGTAAAACTGCCGGGTGAATCGTCGATGCATTCTACCTGCCTGCCAAAGCGCAAGGTGCCACTGCCAGACGTCCGAACGAATCCACCAGACATGCTGCCCTTTTTGTTGGATTTTAACAAGTCAAAACCTAACAAGAGAAGCATACCGCTGCTTACTTGGGGGACTATGGTTTCCGCCATGGAGAACATTTATAGCCAAGGCCGGACCTGAGGGGTAGGCGAGCAAGGCGGCAGCCTCGGGCTCCGATTTTATCTCTTAAAGGGTTTTCTAATATGATTTCTCGTGATCTTAATCGATGTAAGCTCCAAGCAAAAAAATAATTAACAACTCGATGTAAGCAAAATTTTTAGTAATTATGTATATAACTAAACTTTGTGTGGGTACTTGCAAACAAAAAAAATTTGTAGAGGTGGCAATGGGTCGGGTTCGTGTCCAAAACCCCTAGACCCGTACCCGACCCGCTTATAAACGGGTAGACCCGTTTACCACACGGGCCTATTTAGTTGACCCGATCCGACCCAATCATACTCGACCCGACCCGATCCGACTCGTCCCGATATAACCTGCTGGTATACATACTACAGTATCGGATTGCGGGTAGACCCGACCCGACCCGACACGACCCATTGAATTTTAAACGGACCTTCCTGGGTCTACCATGTTCAGACCCTAAACCCGGACCCGACCCGTTGATTAAATGGGTCTACCGTATCGACCCATTTACGACCCGAACCTAGACCCACTAACTTCGTGTAGGGTCGCGTCAGGTCTACCGGGTCAGGAATTGCCAGCCCTATTTATAGGTAATTAAAATTTTTTCTTGTATGAATATGTATGTGGAACCCCATTTTAGGAGTTCAGTGCTAGGGCCCAAAAAGCCTGAGGGCCGGCCATGTACGTAGCGCGTGGGCGGCCATGGTCACAAGCATGAGCGCAAGGGCAGCTCGCAGCAGGGACCTGACCTTTGCCATGGTTACCAGATTGGCCAATATTTATAGAGACTGGCCAAAGAGGTGAGTCTTGAATTACTCACCTCAGCCATTGAATTCTAAGCACAAGACAGAAGTGAGCAAAGCCATACCAATCATGTGAATGACCATACAACTTGCCTGAATGTATGACCCTTTAATATTTGATCTTGAAAATTTTTAAGTTATGGAGTGAGGAACACATGAATCAACAACCCAACACCGTCCGAAGGGTTCTGCGGTATCGATTCTTACATTACACCTCGGTCAAGAGATCTTATCGAACCTTAGTACAGAAAGAAGCTACAGATGATCTGTTCATCTTAGCTTGTTGACGTCTGTCTTTTGACTCCGAATCCCTATGCTCTGAACTCTCAATCGATCAGAGTCTGTTCGAAAAAGAAAGGAGAGCCAACGCCGCTTAAACAAATTATAATCGAAAGAATCATGCTTGCCCAGATGAAAACGAATCGCTCATCGCTGCTAATTTGGGGTTCACGGCGGTCCAATACGACTTCACGGCCAGCAGGATCTTCTCCCTATGGAGCGGGCCGTCTTCGTGGTTGACGAACTGGCTCTCCCATCTCATTCCATCCG